>JZKD02S1863790.1:53105-63982 GCA_000966675.3 Picea glauca | reverse complement strand
AGTTGGGTTTCTATGCTCATCCTTGATCTTTTGACACTCCAAACATATGGAAATAAATTCAACAACTTCTTTCTTCATGCCTGGCCAATAATATTGTCTCTTGATAGCTGCAATAGTTTTTTGATAACCTGGGTGCCCATGATAAGTTACATTATGAATTTATCTCAATATCATATTTTTCAATTCCTAGGAATTTGGTACATAAATTCTACTCCTGTACATGAGAACTTCATCATTTTCTATCTTATAGTCTTCAATTTTCTACTGCAAAATACCTTTCTGTAATTTTTTTATTATTTCCATGTACTGCAAATATAATTTTGTAGCCTCTAATATTCTATCTTTCAAATATCATTGGCACATGTTAATGGTTGTAGCATGCAACTCATGCACCCTTCTACTAAGTGCATCAACCGCCTTGCTCTCTTTCTCTTTCATATGCTTTATATCAAAGTCATATTAACTGAGAAATTCTAACCACTTGATTTTCCTGGCATTTAGAGTTGGTTGTCCAAATAAATACTTCAGACCATTATGGTCTATCCTTAACTCTAACCTTTTCCCCATGAGGTAGTGAATTCACATATTCAAGGCATGCACTATGGCTGCCAACTTCAAATCGTGAGTAGCATAGTGGATTTCATGCTCCTTCAACTTCCTTCATTCATAGTATACCACATATCCACTTTCAATGAGAACTCCACCAATACCTTCTTTACATGCATCAATGCATACAATGAAGTCTTCATTTGGATCAACAATCCTTAGTATTGGAGCACTTGTTAATAAATTCTTCAAGTGTTGGAAACTCTTTCCACAATCCAATGTCCACTGAAACTTCACTCCCTTCTTTTGCAAGGAAGTGATCGAGTGTGAAATCTTTGAGAATCCTTCAATAAATATCCTATAGTAGCCTACAAGGCACATTAATGATCTAACCTCTATCACATTCTTTGGTATTAACCATCCTCTAATGGCCTCAATCTTTCCAGGATCCACTGCTATCCCTTCCTTTGAAATGATATGTCCCAAATAATGAATTTGCTTCTTATAAAATGAGCACTTGCTCAATTTGGCATACAACTGATGCTCCCTTAATACCTGTAATACTATCCTCAAGTGTTGTTCATTCTGTTCCTCCTTCGTAGAATATATAAGAGTGTCATCTAAAAATACAATGACAAACGTATCTAAGTATTCTCTAAAAATACCATTCATTAAACACATGAAGACAACTGGTGCATTTGATAACCCAAATGGAACCACTGTGAACTCATAATGCCCATACCTTGTTCTGAAAGTAGTCTTGCTAATGCATTCTTCTTTAATTCTTACCTAATGATAACCTGACCTGAGATAAATCTTGGAGAATATTTTTTCATCTTTCAACTCACCAAAGAAGTCATCGATCCTTGGCAAATGATACTTATTCTTCACAGTTACCTTGTTCAATTGTCTGAAGTCAATGCAAAGTCTCAATGTTACATCCTTTTTCTTCACAAATAATACTAGGGCACTCCAAGGTGACACACTTGGTCATATATACCCCTTCTTCAAAATCTCTTCAAGTTGCATTTTCAATTTCTTCAATTCTGGTGTACTCATCCTATAAGGGGTCTTGGATACTGGGGATTCTCTAGGCATCATATTGATGGAGAATTCAATGTCCGTTTTAGGGGCTAATTTGGTATTTCTTTAAATACATCTTCAAAATCTTTTAGGACTTCATAATATTCAATATTTGACACCTTATCTTAGGTGTCTCTTCCATATGTGTTGCAAATATTTGACACCCTTTTCTGTAACTTTTCTTTAGCTGCAATGCTGAAATTTCTCTGATGATTATTTCCCCAGGAATTCCATGTACTGTCCTTAGGTTCCCTTCCTCATCCAAGCAAGTAAATTCCTTGTTATAATATTCTAGGATAGCATGGTGTTGGTCCAACCAATCCATACCAATTAGATATTCATAGGAACCTAAAGGTATGATGTTCAAATCTTCCCTGGTGCTCAATCCATTCATGTCTTAACCATCTCATTAATTTTTCTTTTAGCTCCGGTATCCAGCTGCACCAACCAAGATTTTCCAAGATTGCTTCTTGGAAAATGCAATCTTTCCACCATCTTAGGATCTATATAACTATGAATATCTCCTAAATCAATTAAAATAACAATGTTTGGTTGTTGATCTTACCTTCCACTTCAATCATATGTGACTAAAACTTAGCTTGCTTGTTTTCCAGGGCTGCATATATCCTAGGTACACTTTTTCCCATGTAGTCCACTATATCAGATTATTGTACATTGTGAACAGTCCTCATTTTTTCACGTCTGTGAGGACAATATCTATACATATGATCCCCCCCACAACACCAACATTGAATAGGTGGCTGCCTTGGTCTTTGCCCCGCTATCTCAGTCATTCTTTTTTCTCTAGAAGTTGGCTGTCCCTGAGGATTATTTCTAAAGAATGGTGTCTTACTCCCCTTTTACCTTTGTTCCATCTTGTTTTTCTTCTTGTCTTCCCAATATTTTTGGAAATTTGGCCTTCCTTTATGTTGATCATAAAGGCATTTAGCTCGCCTTATGGTCTCCTCCAATTTTTTGGGATCATCATATTGTATCTTGTCACTGATAAATGATGACAACCCACTCAAATACCTATGAATCTTAATTGGATCTTCCTTGATGAAAAAAACATACTTTAGTAGTTCTAAAAACCTTCTTTCATATTCATCTATGGTCATACTGTCAATCTTAAGTTCAAAGAACTCCTTCATTTTCTTGTCATAATATCTCTTATTCAAGTATTTCTTTTGAAAATACCTCTTGAATTCCTTCCAAGTAACATTTTTCTCATAAATGTGTTTCACTTGCAAAAATTGGTCCCACCACATGGATGCCTTTCCGTTGAGCTGATATATGAAAATTATTCCTTCTACATGTGAAGAGTAATTATGCAATTGAAAATACTTCCTCATGTCTAGCATCCATGTCTCTGCATCTTCACCCTTATTGTGCTCGCCATCAAATGTAGGAGGCTTGATTTTGTTCATTTCTCCTTGTAGCTCATCCACTCTAGACCTCCTCTTATGTTTCCTGATAGGGGATGGAATTGATCTACTGTGTTCTCTCCTAGTCGAATGCCTTGGGGAGTGATGGTGATGTCTGCCAACAAATTTTTTTCTTCTCCTCTCATCATGAGACCTGTGGCTTCCTGATTTTCTTAAGTCATTATCCTTATCCATCTTATTTTCTATTCTTTCCAAGCTCCACATTAACTTTATGTCGAATCCCTCATGCTTCTCCTTGTATTTCATAAGCCTCTCATTATCATATTTAAAACTTTGGACATCCCTTTGCAAACTTTTAATGGTCTCTACCAAGTTCATGTTTTCTTCCTTTCCTTCTTCATGTCCATTTGAGTTTGTACCTTAATTACCCATATTTACATACATACCTTTGATCTCATATTCATGGTTGTAATCCCCCTGCGTATCTTCCATGATTTTGAAATCTGTGCTAATCTTGTTTTGATCTAATTGCCACTAACTCTACAAAATGTGCAGTCAACAAAACTTGTTAGGCTAATTGATTTAACAAATTCATGAAATTATGTACACTTTTGGTTCAATAATGCATCATAATTATTTCTTCTCATTTCCAGAAAAATTGACAACTTAGATCAATTTTCTAGGTGAATAGTTATATTCTAATGTCCAATACCTTTCCAATGCATGCTTCCATGCTCAATTATGAGTCTTGAGCATAAAGTTATGGTTATTTGAAAATTGTCCATTAAATCTTCCCAAGATTTCTTCATGGATTCTCTGCCTTTGCCTTTCTCATACAAGTACTTAGCCTTCCTGATGGTCTCATTCAAAGTTATGTGATACAAACCTCCACTTCTTCTAGGGGGCTTGCGTGACCTCCCGGTCTTAGGATCTTCTTCTAGAGTCGAATTATCTCTCAGATCCATGGTGGATCCTCTCTTCATGTACACATGCCCTTTTAATTTATTTATGCAGGTCCAACAAAACCCGAGGGCACTTTAATCTAATCCCCTTTCACTTATAATCAAAACCACAAGTGCTAGCCCATTTTATTCAACATAAATCTCATGTGACTGTGTGATTGAACCAAGCGCTCAACTAAAAGATTCTATATGGAGCTCGAGGACTTCGTTGCTCTGTGAACATTCACCTTTTCAATAGTCCAATCTTATGAAGTGGTTACCGACTGAATTTGGTCATAAAGTGACTTTGACCGGTGGGTTTAGGTATTCTTCCTATCCTTCCTCTCTCCAAAATCTTACAAACAACTATGACAGCTGGCAATGATTCTCTTCCCTCCTCCATGATTTATGGTGGAGATTCACTTCAGGACTCTGAGCTTCGATAGTTTCAATGAATCCAACACACAAATCTCTCAGACTACCAAACTAGAGAACTCCTGAAGAGTTAAGGGATCAACGGTCCACACTTTTCTCCTTGATCTATGGCTAAAATCAAATTCGGGACTCTGGGATTCAAAGGTTTCCCAAATCCAACACATGCTACCTCCTAGATAGATGAACTATGAACTGAAATTGATGTCTCACACTCCTCCCACATCCAACGACTATGATTAACTCTATGCTTCAGGCTTCAAGGCTTCTCGCTTCAAACAACCACCACACTCCTGAACTGCCAAAATATGAATTGAAATCGACAACTCACACTCCTCCCACAACCAAAGAATGTGATTAAATCTGAGCTTCATGATTTGAGGCTTCTCACTCCATACAACCACCACACTCCTGAACTACAGAACGCTGAGCTGAAATCAATGGATCACACTCCTCCCACAACTAATGGCTATGATTAACTCTAGGCTTCAGGCTTCGGGGATTCTCACTCCAGATGACTACCACACTCGCGAATTGTCGAACATCAAATTGAAATCAATGACTCACACTCCTCCCACAACCAACAACTGTGATTAACTCTATGCTTCGTGCTTCATGGATTCTCTCTCTAGACAACCACCACACTCCCAAATTGTCGAACGATGAACTAAAATCAATGGCTCACACTCATCCCACAACAAAGGACTTTGATTAACTCTGGGCTTCAGGCTTCATGGCTTCTCGCTCCAGATGAACACCACACTCCTCAACTGCCGAACATCCAATTTTAGAATACTTGGAAATCTACGGACATGTGTACCCAACAACCAACGATGAATATTTACTCTGAAATTCAGGACTTTGGGGAACTCTCCACTCCACGCAACCGAAACCAATTTCTCCTGTAGTGTCAAATCACCGAACCAATCAGGGATCCAATGACTCACACTCTCCCAGTGATCTCCCATGTAGATTCACTTGGGGACTTTGTAGCTTTGGGGATTTCTCCTCCTCGCGACACAAGGGTCAATTTTTCTTGAAGTGTCGAATATTTGAATTGTGAGATCTACAACTCACGTTCCATTATGGGATATATGGCTGAGATCCACTCTACTTTGGCCAAGACTTATGACCTAAGAACTCCAATCGACTGTTCTCATTCTTCTGTGCTCAAATCCAATGGCTGGGATCTAATCTCCTATGTTTTGTGCTCTCCTCTTGTCTAGGTTTCATCCAATGGCCCAGATCTAATATTGTATCCCAAATCAATGGATGTTGTGGTTTCTCTCCTCTGCGGTTCCGCTTCGCTCCAATGAAGTATTTCTCAAAATTTCAAAGGATCAACCTTTGATATCTCCATTGTAGGGTTTACTCCTTGGCCTCTTCTTTCTTTATTGAACTGCTACACCTCCTGAGCTTCGAACATAGTCAAAGTGTTCTCTTAGTGCTCTCTCGACACCCTGTAACTTCCAATTCGACCAATTCCAAGTCTAAATATGATAGAAAAAATATTAAATTAAGAATATCTCACCACTTAGCCAAATTTCTCAAATTTCCCATGAATTTAACAACAAAAATTAGGGATTTTTCCCAATTCCATGCAAATGCTTCTGATTTTTACCATGGACGCACTGTAACTTGAAATTTGGCCACTTCAAAATAAATTCTCTGTGAAATTTTGCTTCAATTCAACTTGCACGGCCCATCCAATCTTAGTGTTGAAAACTGGAGCTCTGATACCATATTATAACATCCCCATTCTCTTATTTGGATATTCCACATAAAATTTTCAAATTGTATACAAAATTAAAACATATAGAAACTCTGCAAATGAACAGATTCATACAAAATAATAATAAAATTACACATGCAACACACACAGGAAAAAGGCATAAATAATAATGCAACATGTAATTTAACACATAATTCATGGTTGTCTTGGTAAAAATGTCACCAACTGCATGCATACCTTCCATGTTCCTCCCAACCTTATACCACACTACTCAAAACTCTTAGTGTTGGGTCACCCTTGAGCTCAGAGTAAACTTCACCTAGGTAAAGGAATTTCTAACCAGGTTGATGTATCTCAGACAATAGGAAAAAATATTTCACAAGAGCCAACTCAAACTAACAACATATATTCCCTCATTCCCCACATGCCTATCCCATCCCAGGAAATGTGCCCCTTCTCTGCTCAACAATCCCTCAGTTGCCCCACTTCCTTTCCTGGGATTTAGCAACAGGCTAGACATGAAGTCTCAGAGCCCTATAGCTATAGTTTAGCACCTTTTCAAAACAAATTCCATCCAATTCTCTCACCTAGAGAGAATTTCTCATGGGCCTGAAAATCCACCTCTTCAGTATCCAACATTCTTGAGAAATCGCTTCTTCATTCCATCCCCTAAACTAACTAGGTATAGGTACATGTACAAGTACGTGTATGGTACCGGTTCTGGTATGGTACAGTAACAATGATAGTAACAAAAAGGTACAAAGGATAGTTGAGATAAGTGAGTGAAATATGATAGAATGCTAGGAAAATGAACTAACTCCAAACTATATGTATGCATGTTCCCAATTTGACACTTTTCATGTTGAGAATCTACTTTGGCCCACTTGTTCCCATCCTTAGAACTTAGGATAAAATAATTATCCATACTTGATACTTTAAGGAATATTAATATAATATTCCTTTTTGGATTAAGCTCCCTAACTTATCCCCTTATCCTTGACTCTTATCCCCCTTTCCCTAACTAGCGGAGTTCAGTCCCCCATACTCTTTTACATGGTTGGTCTACCATAGTGATGTGTTTTTCATTAATATTTTTATGTGAATAAATTTACATTTACATTACAGATATACTGTCCTTTTTGCATCTCGACTCACCAGCCTAAGTACATTTGTATTTACATTTATAGTGGAGTTCGACCTAGGGGTATTGTAATACTCTTCTTGAATCACTTCTTCCACATGATTTTTTTCATTATTGGTTCTCACATGGGGTTGAATGGGATGTTTTTCACTCCTTCTTTCTTTCCTCGTGAGTTGAGGATTGAAAGGAATCCTAAACGGACTAGGGTTTCTCACCCCTCCTTCTTGGCACTAGTACATTTGGGTCAAATTACGATGGTGCATTCGACACAATTGCCACTTTATATTGTTGGGAGAATGAAAAAAAATGGAACCCCTCAAACGTATTTTCACATGACGTCGCTTTTCCGATGCCATATATATTGTCTCTATTGCGACGTTTCATGCAGACACGTGTCATCTCAGATTTGACTGTCTAAAAACCATGTAGTCGTCACTACAATGATTTCATAGACATTGGAATTCTGACATCCCATTTGTCAGTCTCCACTATGTGTGTGCTATGGGAGAAATGTTACCATACATCGATATTATGACATATGGTAATGTTGCTCCATCGACGACCAATTATTCATATCCAGTGTGTTTTCCATGGGAGTGATGTTACCATACATCGTAATACTGACGTATGGGAACATCGCTCCACCAACGATTATTTATTCATCTCTGATGTGTTTTCTATGGGAGCGACATCACCATACATCGTAAGACCGATGTATGGTAACTTCACTCAATCGATGGTTAGTTATTCATCTCCAATGTGTTTTCTATGGGACCAACGTTACCAGACGTCGCAATATCGACGTCATGTAGGTATTTAAAAAAAATGTCGATTGTCAATCACAAGGTCTATTGTCTCCAACCTCAATGTCCTCACATTTAAAATGGTTACAGTGAAACTCACTAGCTACAACTAATGGTATGTTGTTCCAAGTCACTATTTTCATTTCTTTTTCCATGGGACCATATAGGGAAAGTGACCCTAAATTGTCCACCCAAGCAAACTACAACTTGAAACAACATAAGAACCATGAGAAGTTTTCTTCATTGGATTCATATTCATAGGAAAATGTTAATGACACCCTTCTTCATAAGTCCTTAACCATACAAGCATGAATAATAGAATAGTTTGGATGAGCTTGTTTTCACGTGTATTAAAGAATTAGATTTGGATCTAGGGGTTAAATCATGAGATCTCTCGCATTCAACCTCATTGAATACTTGGGATGATGTACCCAATGAAACTCACTTATTGAAACTAATATCATGATGTTCCTAGTCATGTGTTGCATTTTTTCCCTCGAGACCATTTTAGGGAAAGTTTCCTTGAATTATCCAAGTAAATAAGCTACAACTCAAAACAACTAAAGAACTGTGAGTTAGTTCAATAAGAAATATACTCCATTAGATTCATATCCATGTGACTGTTTCCAATAGCACCCTTCTCCATGAGTCCTTGGACATGCAAATGTGCATAAGAAACAATAATGGTTGAGGTCATTTCCACATGTGTTAAAGCACCAAATTTGGATACAGGGGTTAAATAACAAGATCTCACACATTCAACCTCGATGACTACTCAAGGATGATGGACCCAATGAAACTCAATTTTTTCAATTGATGGCATACCGTTTTGAGTGTTGGTTTGCATGTTTTATCCCTTGGACCATTTAGGGCAAGTGTGCATGAAATTTCTAGGAAAGTAAGCTACAAATTGAATTGAATCGACACTGTGAGTCAATTCAACAAGTAGTTTTCTCCATCGTAATCATCTTCATGGAATAGTGCCAATGATGTCCTTCTCCATGAGTCCTTAGCCACATAATCATGTAGATTAAAATATTTTTAAGGATGTCATTTCCACGTGTTAAAGAACCAAATTTTTATCTAGGGAGAAAATCATGATATCCCACACGTTCAAGCTTGGTGACTTCATAGGAACAATAGCCTCGATGAAAATCACTTGTTTCAATTAATGACATGTCATTCCAGGTAATGGTTTGTGTCCCCCACCCCCGATACATTTATGGAAAATGTCCTTGAATTATCTAGGCAAGCAAGCTACAACTAGAAATAACTCAAGAACCATGAGTTGGTTTGTAGAGAAGTATGTTTTATTAGATTCAGCTCCACAAGATAGTTCCAACAATGCCCCTCTCATTGGGTCTGTTATCGCGCAGTTTTCATTTTAGGTCATAGGCTACAGGATAGTGGACAAAATGGCGTAACAAGAACGTTCCCCACCCATTGTCACCTCGATGGGGAGGTTCTTTCTGTTTAGGGAGGTTAGCCCAGGGGAGACATCCCCAGTAACCTGGGGTTTGAAGAGGCAAAGGATAAAAGGTCAAGAGTAAAGGTTTTCCCTCCTCACAGGTCACCACCAGTATCAGATAATCCGGCTAATCAGCCAATAAAGAAGTGAAGTTCCTGTTGAGAACACCTTCCCTGAACAAGACAATGACAACACTATATGTATATTTGCAGGTTATAATTCAAAGGGTTAGTACTTCTTGACTATCTGATTTCATTCAATAAGTAATATAATAGATAAGATGAAGTCAACGTTCACCTAAATAGCCTATGCAATATCACCAATTCATCAATATCTACAAAATGACAAAGCCAACAGTATTTTTAATCAACAAATTGCTCAGTAAATGCTTGGCGTCATCTTATAATTGCTTATTTGCTAGTTTGAAGGCTTGTTGCGTCAAGTATGATGTCAGCCTAGGTTAGTAGCGTTAGGGTTAGTTAGGGTTTCAAAAATTAAGGTTTTTAAAATTTGATTTTGTACACTTCAATCTCAACGTTGTAAGTCTAACTAGTACCTTAGGGTAAAATGGAGTCAAAATCAAGGATACAAGGTCTTGGGAGGATTTAAAATTTAGAGACTGGAAGGTAGGGTTCTATGGTGTTGCAATGGTAGGGCCCTAGAATCAAAACCCTAAGGGAAGGAGGCTCATTCCAATGTTGCTTAAGCAAGGCCTCATGCTCCTTCCTCTTTCTCAAAATACACTTGGCAAAACGGCTAGCTTCAAAGTCCAGATTTAAGGGAGAAAGTGTTGCAGGGGCAAGGCTTTCAAACCCTAGAAGGTGAAAACCCTAGGTGTATATTCAACTAGGCCTAAGACGTCTCCTCTTTTCACCCTATAACTTCAATGCTAAGTCAGAAAAAGGGAGAAAAGTGTAGCAACGACTATGCTTATTAATGGCTAAAACTATTTCTCAAACATGGGGACATATAGCAATGACCTACTAGTGTGCTTGCTACCTAGGGTTTTAAAATCAACAATTTATAAGCAAATGCAAGGATACTAACCTACAACCATTCAATCAAGAAGTTTTGCAGGCAAAACACCTACATATCATGAAGACAAGCACATGCAAACCCAAGTTGTAAACCTTCCATGAGAGAAATGCCATAAAATGCCAAGAGAAATCCTCCTCCAAGAGTAGTGCCTCACTTAAAACACCAAAAATACCTAAGATAGGGCGCAAGTATTGAAATCTCACAAGAGAGTGAGTTGTGTTATGTTCAAAATGAGGAAAAACGTCCTCAATACATATCAGTCTATGACCTTTCAATTACAAAATAGGTCATTAAAATAGCCGACAAGG
>JZKD02S1863790.1:14813-25440 GCA_000966675.3 Picea glauca | reverse complement strand
TTCATCTCCTAGGGTTAGGTTTTTGGATGTCTAGGGTTTTGGCATTCATGAGTAATGTTAAAAATTCCTCTAGAGCCTCATTGTAATCATTCTTCTTGGACAGATGTGTGTAGCAGCCACAACTCTTCTCAGAGATAGCTACCACCATTCGAGCAAGTTGTTCTAGTTCTGAAGTTTTATAGTTTCAACCTATTTCATTTATTCAATAGAATTTATTGTTCACTACATATATGTTGGTATATTTGTGTTATTGTATTCAGTTTTTTATTTAGTTTTTTATGCTCATAAATCTAGATCAGTGATATTAGAGCAGTCTTCTCTTCATTTATTTTTCTTTGGGAATTTCCCTGACAAGATCTAGGTGCAAGAAGTTAGGACTCAAACCAGTTGATCCTTTGCAATATCGGCCACGCTAAGGCAAAAAACAACCCATGGGGGATGAAAATAAATATGATGGAGTAGGATATCCTTTTAAAATGTTGCTGGAGGAATCCTTTGCACGACAAAGGAATGAAATGATGGACAAATTTGCACAGATCCTTCAGCGGATACCCACGGAGAATCATCTTCATCAAGTGGCCATGCAACCTCTTTCAAAGTACAATTAAATTTTGATATTCCATTATTTGAAGGATTGATAGCTGTGGATGCTATAGATAAATGGTTGAATCTATCATTGCTCACTGATGGACAAATCTATCTAATGGACCTCTACCTAATGGACCAATCTATCATAGCTCACTGATGGAAAATGACAAAATCAAGCATCATATCCAAGAGATTATTCAAAAGGGGCACATTAGACCCATCTCCTCCCCTTGCGGAAGCCTGATTGTACTAGTGCAGAAGAAACATAGGACCTGGCATCTCTACATTGATTACAGAGCATTAAAAAAAACCACAGTCAAGAATTGGTACCCAATTCCTAGAATTTTTTACCTTCTTGACCAACTCAAAGGGGGGAATTTCTTCAAAAAGATTGATCTAAATTTTGGATACCGCCAGGTTCCCATCGAACCAACTGATGTATGGAAGACAAATTTCAAATCTAAATAAGGTCTCTTCGAATGGTTGGTCATGCCCTTTGTCTTAACAAATGCACCAGCCACTTTTATGAGATTGATGGATGATGTATTGAGACCCTTCACCAACTCTTTTTTGGTGGTATATTTGGATGACATCCTCATCTTTAGCAGAACTTAGGAGGAGCACATGCAGCATATTCAGAAGGTTTTGAGCACTCTGCGGCAACACAAGTTATATGCCAACTTGGAAAAATGCTCCTTTAGCATGAACAAGGTCCAATACTTGGGATACATTGTTGATGAGCCTGGGGTACATGTTGATCCAGCTAATATCCAATTCATTCATGATTGGCTAGCCCCGACCAAACTCATCGATCTTCGGAGCTTCCTGGTGTTAGCACAAGAATTTTTAGCTAGAAGAGGCATGCCTCTCTATAAGCAACTAAATAACCTCTAACAAGCTAAACAAAGGCTTTCATCTATCAGCTCAAAGTTCTTGATTAGTCTCATCATATAGAAAATCATAGACATTCTGTAGTGCCATGGCGCTGCAGAATTGTCTATATAGCATGGTCTTCCATTTTACTACCTAAAATTCTACCAAATCTGTTAAAACTTATGGCACTGCTAATACCTAAGGTTTCTACCCATTCTACACATGTTCAAGTGAAGGTGTTGCAAATTTTGATGGCGCTACCAAAATTTTGATAGGATATACATGAGGACACTACCAAAATTCTGCCAGTTTTGAGTGACAAACTTAAAACTTGTACTATGAAAAATAGGAAGTAATTTTTGAAAAATGGAGGAGGTTTTTGTTCATCACATATCAAATAACAAAAACCTATCTCATGTTTTCAAAATTTTCTATGGTTAGAGATCTATTTGACATAGACGTAGTGCTATGGAACGTGCTGCTGAAACTTTGTTTTAAGAATATTGAACTGACATTTTTGACCAGTTGACTTCCAAGAGGATTTCCAGGTGAAATAAGATGAATTTTAAAAATCCAAAGGAGGTTATTGTCAATAACATACCCAAGAACATTAACCTCTTTTATGTTTCACACAGGTGTCATGGATTGGGAGATTCAAATTAATCTTTGAGACCTATGTTTTCAGTTTTCGTGATTTCCTGTTTGAGACATGTTTTTGTGACCCCTGTTGCGGTCAAATGGAGATGAATTTAAAGAAACTGAGAAAGGTTTTTCTTCATAATGATTTTATATAAAAAAACCGTTCTCATATTTTACACATCTATTATTTTTTGACAATTACAAGTGGAGTTTGGAATCCTAGTTTTCAGAATTTCACCTCTTGAAAAGCAGGAAATTAGTTAAAACATGTCATTTTTTGTTTGTAGTTGTTTCTATTTTGGGAAAGGGGTTGGAGTTCAAATGGGTGAGCTGGAAAGGACCTATGTGGCTATATATTCATTTTACAAGAGGGTAGGAGGGTTGGATTCATGAGCAAGAGATATGAGAGAGATGTAGGAGGCACATTGTCTATGATCTTTGTAACCCTGAGGGGATTTTGTTTTTGTAAACATTTTTTTTATTGAAGGCTCATGATATCTTTGTTATCAGATTGTATCTCTTGTTTTCTTTTATAACTTTTCTTCTTACTTGAATTAATTGTACACCTTGAGGATCATGGTTGCCTTTGATTAATGGATTCTTGAGCATCTGAGGATCTAATGTATCTTTCCTATTAGTCATTGTTTACATTCAAGTACCTTGGATTCATTTATGCAGAGAGGATATTTGCTTGATGGATGTTATTATTTGTGTTGTCTTTTTCTTCCTCTATTTAACAAACCTTTATCTGATATGCAGATTAATTACATTTAATGAGCAGGGTGTTTGCTTGAATCCATAGCCCAATGGTCCATCATTGATTTACAACATCTTATTGTCCTTTCCCTTCCTTGTTTTCTTTCTCTTGATCCACAAAACCAATAAATTCTTTTTATTTCTATGTTACCAAGCTTACTATCATTTGTATTCTGGGAGTGACTCTTGGAGTGCTAACACCTAGGATTGGCCAAATTCTATCGACGGTTCATGTTGGGATTCTCCCATACTTCATTGGCCCTTAGCCAAGTGACCAAGGGCAGTGGCAGGGAAACATTCGTGTGTGGGAAGGAACAATAATGAGAATTTTATGATCTGAAGCATCGCTTGTGCTTAGCTCCAGTACTCTCCTTACCCGATCTGCAACAATCGTTCGAGATTGAGACTGATGCATTTGAATATGTTGTAGGCACATTTCTCACTCAGCATGGTCATTTGGTGTCATACCATAGTGAGAAATTCTCAGATATTGTCGTAAATACCCCACTTATGACAAGGAAATGTATTCCAGTGTACAAGCATGTCATCAATGGAAACATTACATTATGGGAAAGGAGACAACCATCCACATTGATCACAAGCCTCTATAGTTCATACAGACACAGGGGAAGTTGTAGAACAACCACCATCAGAAGTGTTCCACCTACTTGCAACAGTTCCACCTCAACATCAAGTACAAGATAGGGAGCACAAATTGTGTCATTGACTGCCTCAGTTGACGTCCCATGGATGCACTCACCACCCTACTCCATTCATGTGTTCATGAGGCATCTTATTGGCCCTAACTTTATCAGCAAGATCTAGACTTCACCACCACATATCATCTCTTGGTATCGGAATGAATGTCGTCAATTTTAACATTCAGGACGGATTGTTATGTCATCTTGGACATCTTTGTGTTCCTGCAATTTTGCTTGCAAAGATAATATGGGAGGCTCACTACAATCAGATGGCAAGACATTTTGGAGTGGATAAAACTGTGTTTGTTCTATAGAAACATTTTTATTGGACAAAAATATGATAGGACATCAACAAGTATATCAAATCTTGCACTACCTTTACCATTTCCAAGCCATCCATCAAGAAGCAAGGCTTATACACCCCTCTTCCTACTCCTGGAAAGCCTTGGGAATCCATCTCAATAGATTACATGTCTGGCCTTTCATCCACCAATCAAGGAAATGATTGTGTATTTGTGGTAGTTGATCGGTTTTCAAAGATGGTCATCCTCACAGCCTGCAAGAAGAGCATCAGAGCGGCATATATTGCCAAGATCTTCTTCGAATGAGTGTGGGTCCATTTTGGGATACCACATACCATCATCTCTGATTGAGACAACAGGTTCCTCAGCACATTTTGGTCGAGTTTGTGGTCACAGTTGGACACCAAGCTCACTAAATCCACTGCTTTCCACCCCCAAACTAATGGCCAAACAGATTCCATCAATCGGATGATTGTACACATCCTACGCATGTACAACTCTAAGCATCCACATACATGGGATGAGAGTCTCCCCTATGTTCAGCATAGTTACAATAGGGCTCTCCATAGCTACACTGGCCATAACCCATTTTAGGTGGGGCTAGGATTCCAACCCTTGGGTCCCATTGATGTTGCACTACCTATTGCAACCACACAAGAATCTTCCCATGCTTAGTTTGAGACTGAAAAAGCCACCAGATTCATTGAGTGGATTCAACACATCTACGAACATGTCCATGAGATTTTTAAAAAATCCAATGCTAAGTACAAGAGGTGCCATGATCAACACAGGGCATCGCACCAGTTTCAAGTGGGAGACAAGGTATGGTTACATTTGTAGAAAGAGTGCCTTGCAGGGCCCCATTTGAAGTTATTCCCACTTCGCTATGGGCCTTACACTATCACCAAGGATGTGGGTAGCAATGATTTTGAGCTCAACACTCCACCCTTCCTTGGCTTGCACCCCATGTTCAATGTGGACCTCCTTTAGCCATATTTTCCACCATTATTGGACACCTCAGAGATCGCAGAACAGCTAACACCAACAAATCTCAACCCTAACTACATGGAATAGGAATCCATTGATCATATAGTGGACACATGGGTCAAGGGAACTCGCCAACAAAGGATACATATTTATGAGGTTGTCAAGGCAAGGCAACTCCTACAGCAAGGAAAGTGGCTCACCCGGGGCCAAATTCAGCAAAATTTTACTCACCTGATGGGGGAACTCAACGCAATGGATACCATTGCTTCTTAAGGGGGGAGGACTGATCCAGGTGGATATTGGTGGCTACCCACCTATTTCAACTGGCTCCTCTTGATAGTTTTTAGTTTAGCATGTTCTTTTGTACTTCTTTGTAATTGTGGGTTCTACACTGTCGGGGTTGTATGAATCCCTACACATCTTCTAAATGGATACTGGTGGCCTCCCACCTAATCCAAATGGATCATTTTGTATGTTTTCATGTTAGCACATCTTTTTGTACTTCTAGGGTCATTTTGGGGCCCTAAATAGTGTTTTTTGGCTCACCATAGTCAAACTATAAACAAAGTTAAAGTTTGATAATGTAATGCATATTTCTCAAAAAGACCTTTCCAATGGTCTATCACATGCCTAAAATGGAGGTCGTATGAAAAATTTACGACCCCAGGAAGTTGAGGTACCATCTTACCCATAGGGGGCCACATAACTTTTGGTGTTTCATCTCCTAGGGCTAGGTTTTTGGATGTCTAGGATTTGGAATTCATGAGTAATTTTAAAAAGGCCTCTGGGGCCTCATTGTAATCATTCTTCTCATACGAATGCACATAGCATCCATATATCTTCTCAGAGGTAGCTACCACCATTCGAGAAAGTTGTTCCAGTTCTGCAGTTTTACAGTTTCGGCCTATTTCATTTATTCAATAGAAGTTATTGTTCACTGGATATCTATTTTTATTTCTGTTTTATTTTATTCATCCTATTATTCATTTTTTTTTGCTCATAAATCCAAATTAGTGATATTGTTGTCCAATTGTTTGTTCTTATGTACAGTGTGCCACAAAGAAACATATCATGTTGTCAGGAACGAGTGTTGCATACCTTCCATGAATTGGGTTTCTTTTGGCTCCCTCCAAACAACTAATGCAATTAAAATCAATAACCAAGCATAATGTAACTTTGTTCCTTTCTCTTATGCTTCCCTACATTCATTTAAGAACTGGTTCACCAAAAATGTTGCCCAATTCATCTACACTCCTACTGTGCACTTCTCTGTTGTTGATATTACTCATGTTGATACCTAATCTCTGTGACACTTCCTGAGTAGCTTGCAAGCCATCACTTGCAACCCAAACCTGATAGAATCATTGTTGATACTCGCAATGTCCAATCCACACGCTCCTCTATGTGTGCCATATTTTTCCTTCATCATTTCTTCTAATGCTTTCTCGTGAGTCTTATCTGTGAACAGAGGTAGTGGGTCTTCCCATGCTAACGAAAATCATGTAATTTTTGCAATGTGTTGGGTGTCAATCAACATTGTCTTGTCCAACCATATGAATCATGTGTAGACATAAATCAATACTAATTTGATGTAGATGTTGATTTCTGAACTTCTACCAAAATGTGGGATGTCCAATATGTTTAGTATGCTTGTTCGTTGTAGTCATGTTTCCATCTCCTGCAGCTTGATTGTGAGTACAAGTAATTCTGGGTGGATTGATGTGCATATATAATTCATTGGCACTAACTCTAGAAACTTATTTAGATCTGCAAGGTCATGGTCTAAAAACTTTAATCTTCCTAATGCACCCAAGACATCTCCCTCAATAGTGACCCAAGGTGGAATCATCATTGTAAAAAGGTCGTACTTCGGCTCCTTGGGAAATATAACTTGCTTTTTTTTGGCTTCTTGGGTGGCACATAAGCCCTAAGAAAGTTGACTAGATATGATTCCTCTGTTCTTGGGGTTTCTTCCTGCATCGGTATTGATGTATGTTTACTAAGAGGTTTCTTCATCTACGATGTGGATGCTCATTCCTTTGGTGGCACCATGACTTTATGCAACTTGTTGAACACACCGCTCACACTAAGAGGGGGGGGGAGGGGGTGAATTAGTGTGTGGACTATTCTAACTTTTTCTTCACACAGGTTAGCAGTTAAAACATATTTGAACATATTAAGAACAATCAAATCATAATTTCAATGGAAACAGAGACACCATATGTTTGTATTAGCTTTTGTGTAATTGATATGAATATATGTGAAAGAGGATTTTCCCAGCATCAACTCATTTGTTTCAACACCAACTGAAGTAAGGAGCACCAACTCCTTGGAGAACACCAACTCTCAGACAAGACCCAGCTTCTTGATAGAACCCAGTCTATCCAACTAGAGTTTATTCAACTCCAATAGTAGTGATCCATTATAGAATCAACTCTATCTCATGATCAGAGGTATAAAACACTCATCACTACATTTCATATTCTCTCTGAAATTCGCGCCTTCTTCGCTTTATCTTTCCTCTGACATCTTCACACATTCTTCTCTTCTACATATCTTTCTTATATTCGCACGGACCTCAAGTCCAGATCTGCCTCTTCACTTCACAAGCCACACTTCATCCACAAGCACCATTTCAAGTGAACCAATCATGGTTTTATTTATAGTGGCTTATGCTCAAAACTTGTTAAAGTTATTGAGCCGACCTGTGCAATAACCAATTTGTTCATTAACAACTTTGGGACCACCAGAGATCATCATTTCAGGTCTTCAGTGTTACACTCAACATCCCCTTTCCTTTCACAAATCGATCATAGTCATGGATCGATTTCCTTCGTCTTCGTGATAATAGAGATGCACGCTTCCTTCAAACCAGCTCATATGATTATAGGTGTAAACCATAGGCTTATCAATTTAAGATAACCATACATTCTTCCCTTTAAAATCTCTTTACCATATGACCAACGGTGGTGACCTCACATTAGGTGAGACGAGCACATGAGCGCTTATCAATTCAACGACCACAATTCATTCTCCCGTTGAGATGGACATTTGTCGTGACTTCGGATCTTCGCCCTTTGGGTCTTCTTGAATTCAAACTTTTCAAATCTCCTGAATACGATATCGTCGAACAGATCGAACGGTTCACATTATATCACAGAACCAAACAAATGGTTATCTTCTATCCTTTCATTCCTTAATCTGACGGCCAGGACTTAATCAGGCGTTGTGATGGATGGCCACCTTTTACTCCGCAACTTCGTCTAGTATGATTACGCTATCCTTCCACTATATTTTGATCAACAGTTGAGAGTAGAACCAAACATCAGATCGACGGTTGATATCTCCTTCGGGTCTTCAAACTTCAGATATTTTGAGTCTCAACCTGTTCTTTCCTTCGTACGTCATTCTTTTGAAGTTGACAAACCATTGACGCATGTCCCTTTCTCGATCAATAGTTGAGATCCTTTCACATCTCCGGGGTTCAGAGATTTCAAATCTCAATCCTTTCTTTCTTCCGGAGTGATCACCTATTGAGTCAGTCATAAAGCGGTGGCTACCGCTTGTTTTCGGTTAATGTATCCACTTACACTATCCTTCCACTGTAGTAGATCAATGATCAGGAATTCTCCCAAAGTGATCTTTCATATTGGACGTCTCGTGTCTACTTTGGGACTCTGGGCAAGTGCTGGTGGTAAAACTCCCAAAGCAAAACTCGCGGAATGACGTAAGTTTCTTACGTCACTTGCTAACGTGTCACGAGCCGAGTAGCTTCCACGTGTCACTCAGATTCATGATTTTCACATACCTGAAATGTCAAATCAACCTGACACTTGTCATTATATGATTGTGCCATGTTTCCTTGCTGATGTGGACTATTGACATGGTCTGTCACCTATCTTTTCTGACGTGGTCTGATAACGCGTCCGGATGTGACACATGTTCTTCTCCTGGATCTAACGGTTGTCCTAACTCCCGAACTGTATCTCAAATTGATGGCTAAGAGCGACTTCGGACCTTCGTCCTTGAGGAATTTGGGACTTTTGACATTCGTTCATGGTAAAACTCCCGAAGCAAATCTCTCGGAGTGACATAACTTGCTTATGTCACTTGTTGACATGGCACGAGCCAATTTCCTCTTGATAGTTGTCATCATCTGATTATGCCATGTGTCTTTGTCGACATGGTCTTCCACACATCATTGTTGACGAGGTTCATTGACGTGGATATCCCACACACCCTTGTTGACGTGATTTGTTGATCAACAACCCTGATCCAACGATCCTCGCTATGTCCTCCAAATCTGACGGTCCTTATTCACTTCGGATTTCTGGGCTCTGGGTATTTCAAATCCCAAACTGACGGAGCATAAGTTCCTCACATATTTAGACTCGAAGTGAAGTATGTTCATTTGATCAGGATCTTAGATCGATGGCTCGATCTGTCTGAGATACATCTCTTGTATCTTATCATGTCCTTCCATTTTAACATAATCTGACGGCTGACGAGAATCGGGTTTGATCTAATGGCTGACGGGTATTCAGCTAATAAAAATCTCATCCTTTTTAGATCACTTATCCTGTCCTTCCACTCAAAAGTGATCCAATGATTGTGGATATTCTCAAAGCAGATCAACGGTTGACAATGATTGCGGAACTACAACTTGCGAGTGATTTAATACGTCACCCAAACTCTGCAATTGGAAGTTGTGCCCTGTTGGTGAGTTAACTGCAATGGTCGATCTTCGAAGCTATAAGATCGAACGATCCTTACTAATTGCGAGATTGGAACTAGCGTGGTATTTAATTATCCTTTCGATCTCTGCAATTCACCCTTGTTGTTGATCTGGCGATTGAGCATCCGATGGTAACAACTTAATATGGCTTAAATTGATCGCTTATTGGATCAACCACAGTCGTCGATATATAACTCTATGAGACCTGATGATCTAGACCAATTCCGGGGTTGGAACTAGTGAGTCATTTAATTCTCCTTCTAATCTCTGCAATTTATCCCTGTCATTAATCTGGCTTATAGATCCGACGATCACGATCCTCCAATGATCCTCAAGCCCACGGTCACTCATATGATCATTTTTCTTTATATGAGATGATCACCACCATCAATTCCCTTGATCGAACGGCTGCTAAGACTTCTCACCTTTTCATATGCAATGGTCGACTTCTCAATATTTCCATCGATCCCGACGATACTTCTGCAATGCGCTTCTTCCTTCTGAGATTTGATCTTCATTCACTAACCCTCCTGAGATTTTATCATAGGATTTTTTATCATATCATGATCAACAATAAACATGAATTTCTTCATATTGTTCACTTCTTCTAATATATTGTGCAATGCACTTTTCCTTCTGAGCTTGCGCTTTCTATCTCTGCATATTGTTTGACATCTTCTGCAAACTGATATATTGTTGACATCAATGACAATCTCATCTACGGTAATTCATCATTTAACAGCAGATCATCACATTGACTGTTGACATCAATGACAATCTATCCAACAATCTCCCCCTTTGTCATTGAGGAAACATACTAACTTCATATACAAAACTCCCCCTATGATGATTCTTTCCTCTTATGAAGTTTTCCTTTTATGAAGTTTTCTCTCCCCCTTTGACATCAATGGAAAAGGGTTTTTTCTTCTGTGGTAAATCTCTGTATGTTACTGACTGGAATCTGATCTTGGGTAACAATTCTTGCAATTATGTTCTACCTACCATAATTGAATGACTCCCACTGTCAATATGCTCTCTCTTTGCTT
>JZKD02S1863790.1:0-14803 GCA_000966675.3 Picea glauca | reverse complement strand
TCAACAGGTGATCACTCCAGAAGAAATAAAGGATTGAGATTTGAAATCTTCGAACCCCAGAGACGCGAAAGGATCTCAACCATTGATCGAGAAAGGGACACACATCAACAGTTTGTCAGCTCCGAAAGAATGACATACGAAGGAAAGAATGGGTTGAGATTCGAAATCTCGGAAGTCTAGAGACCTGAAGGAGATATTGACCATCGATTTGATGTTCAGTTGTACTCTCAACCGTTGATCAAAATATAGTGGAAGGATAGAGTAAGCATACTAGACGAATTCATAGAGTAAAAGGTGACCATCCATCACAACACCTGATTAAGTCCCAACCATCGGATTGAGGAATGAAA
The DNA here is from genome assembly GCA_000966675.3 of Picea glauca. Classification (NCBI taxonomy): domain Eukaryota; kingdom Viridiplantae; phylum Streptophyta; class Pinopsida; order Pinales; family Pinaceae; genus Picea; species Picea glauca. Next base: position 14,453 of record JZKD02S1863790.1, on the reverse strand, counting down.
GGACAGATGTAAGGATCGAAGATAACCATTGATCTGGTTCTGAGATATAATTTGAACCATCTGATCTGTTCGGCGATATCATATTCAGAAGATTTGAAAACTTTGAAGTCATGAAGACCTGAAGGGAGAACACCCAAAGTCTCGAAAAAAATCCATCGCAACAGGAGAATGAATCATGGCTGTTGAATTGAAAAGTGCTCATGTGCTCGTCTCACCTAATGTGAGGTCACCACCGTTGGTCATATGGTAAAGAGATTTTAAAGGGCAGAATGTATGGGTTTTTTAACTTGATAAGCCTGTGGTTTACGCCTATGATCATATGAGCTGGTTTGAAGGAAGCTTCAATCTCTGTTATCACGGAGATGAAGGAAATCAATCCATGACTGTGATTGATTTGTGAAAGGAAAGGGGATGCCAGGTGTAATGCTAAAGACCCAAAATGATGATCTCTGATGGTCCCAAAGTTGTTAATGAACAAATTGGTTATTACACAGGTTGACTCAATAACTTAAACAAGTTTTTAGCATAAGCCACTATAAATAAAACCATGATTGGTTCACTTGAAATGGTGCTTGTGGATGAAGCATGGATTGTGAAGTGAAGAGGTGGATCTGGACCTGAGGTCCGTACAAATATAAGAAAGATATGTAGAAGAGAAGAATGTGTGAAGACGTCAGAGAAAAGATAAAATGAAGAAGGCACAAATTTCAGAGAGAAGATGAAATGTGATGATGAGTGTTTTATACCTCTGATCATGAGATAGAGTTGATTCTATAATGGATCACTACTACTGGATTTGAATAAACTCTAGTTGGATAAACTGGGTTCTATCAGCAAGCTGGGTCTTTCCTGAGAGTTGGTTCTCTCCGAGGAGTTGGTGCTCCTTACTTTAGTTGGTGCTGAAAAAAATTAGTTGATGCTAGGAAAATCCTCTTTCACGTATATTCATATTACTATATTCATATCAATTATACAAAAGCTAATACAAACATCTGGTGTCTTTGTGTCCATTGAAATTATGATTTGATTATTCTTAATCTGTTCAAATATGTTTTAACTACTAACCTGTGAGAAGAAAAAGTTAGAATAGTCCACACACTAATTCAATCCCCCCTCTTAGTGTGAGTGTTGTGTTCAACAATTGGTATCAGAGAGGGTTCCTTCAAAACACAGTTTAAACACTGAAAGGTAGATCTTGAAGAAATGGGTGGACAAATGGCTCTCTCCACAATTGAAGCTCCCTTATTTGATGGAGCAGATTATTCCTCATGGAGAGAAAATATGAAACAATATTTGAATTCAAAAGGATCTGAAGTTTGGAATTCAGTAGTAAGAAAGACCTAGGATTTAAATACATCAAATAATCTATCCAAGATTACAGTCCAAAGAAGAGCAAGGAAGAACAATGAAGTGGCATTGAAGATTCTTCTAAATGGATTATCAGATACAATGAAGGAAAGCATAGGACTATGCACATCCGCCAAATACTTATGGATGAAGTTAGAAAATATGTATCAAATCAAAAGTGAAGACACATAAGACATTCCTATCAAGGATGAAGATGAAGACTCAACCATCAATACAGGTAAGGACTCTCCACAATATTCCGATTGCAATAATAGTGATATTGAATCCTCCCCTGCAAGTAAAGAAGAAGACACAGATACAATAAAAAAATGTTTTGTTAGCATTTATCCCATGGAAGAAGTAGAAGAAGAACACTCAAAGGCCAAACAAAAGGTTGATTGGAGTCTCCATGAATACCTCTATGACCACAATGAATAAGACTATAGCTATCTTCATGACTACACTAAATAATTTCTTGAAAAGAGTCAAAATCATGTCTTGGAAATAAAGGAAATGCTCAAGGATAGTGAAAGTATAATATATGAGCAGGACAATCAGTTAAAAGAGAATGAAGAGGATATCGAGAAGCTGAAGAAAGAAATTAGTCAAGTAAAAGAAAAGGAGAAGGAGGATGATGAGCTTAACAATCATAAGCATATCTTGGAAATAAAAGAAAATCTCAAAGACAATAAAGAAATCATATCTGAGCAAAAGATTCAGTTAGAAAACAAAGAAGAAGAGATCAAAATATTGAAAACAAAAATTGATGATCCAACAAAAGAAAAGGAAGAGGAAATTGAGAGACTGTAAAATGAAATCAGTCAAGCAAAGGAAGAAAAGAAGGAAGATGATGAAACAAACAAAAACCTTGCAGATCTAAAAGAACTAAGGGAAAGATATGTCAATCTTAAAATCCAACTTGAAGAAGCCAAAAGGAGATAAGAGGTAGTAAGGAACCGGTTGGACAAAAAGGAAGAATCATTTCATGAGCTGGAAGCAAAAGTTGTGAATCTTAGAAAGAAGGTTGAGAAGTCAAACACCCAAATCAAGTTCTTGAACTACTCCATGACCCTGGATGATATCTTAGATAGTCAGAGATCACCAAATGAAAAATCTGGTCTTGGATACAACAAGGAAGAGATCACTACTCCTAAGAAATCTGATGCAGGTCCTTCATTTGTAAAAGGTGAAAACAATGAAAGGAGGTATGAATCAGGTTCTTCACGTTCAAGGAGTAAAATAAACACTACAAAATTTAGAAGATCAGATCAAGGAAGACATCTAGAAGCTACTCATACACCTCAAAGCAAGCCTGGAAGAGAGACACCTTCATGGATACATAAAATAAGGTATGAGAGTGTCTTTAACGATTATTGTTTTTCTTGTAATGAATATGGTCATAGAGCCTTGGATTGTAGGCATCATGGAAGAAAACAATTTGGTAGGTTCAACAAAAATATAAGATGTTGAAACTACAATCATGTTGGACATATTTGTGAACATTGTTACACTATGATATGTTATAGTTGTGATAGATATGTCCACAAAGCCTATAACTATTGGAACTCAAGAAAACAATTAATGAGAAATGCTTCATATAATACGACAAAAGGAGTAAATGGAACATGGAAGAAAAATGAAGTTGTAGCAATAGAAAATTAGAGAACAAAGTTCAAGAAACCAAGACACTCACAGATGTGGATAGAAAAGATTGAACAAGTGAACATGAATGAAGTTAATTGCTGCAAAAAGAATTGCAGTCATGTGACAAGCATAGTATAAAGTTGTCTCAGATAAATTTAGAGGAATGTATAGTAAAGAAGCATCTTGGATAAATATGGATACATCTAGTTAGAAAATGATGTGAATCAATGGGCAGATCCAAGAGTTGTTTGAATGAGATGAGATACAATTGCGCAGTGTTCCAGTAAGACAGCAGAATCCGCAGAAGCAACATTTTGATGTACAAAATGATGTACATGACATCCTGAAGAGATAACAAGGGGAGAACAATCAATAAAAACTCAAGGGAAGTTTTGGTTAATAAGAAAGTAATTAGATTAAGTCTTGAAAATACTCGATCACTACAAAAATTTGTATCAAGAAGACTACTCATTTGAAACACAAAAATCCCAATCAATTGAGATAGGAAGTTAGTAAATTAACAGAGGAAGAAACCTTGTCAGGAAGAACTATCTTTTCAGAAACAAAGGGGGAGAGTAATCAGAAGCAAAGAGAGAGCATATTGACAGTGGGAGTCATTCAATTATGGTAGGTAGAACATAATTGCAAGAATTGTTACCCAAGATCAGATTCCAGTCAGTAACATACAGAGATTTACCNAAACAAGTTTTTAGCATAAGCCACTATAAATAAAACCATGATTGGTTCACTTGAAATGGTGCTTGTGGATGAAGCATGGATTGTGAAGTGAAGAGGTGGATCTGGACCTGAGGTCCGTACAAATATAAGAAAGATATGTAGAAGAGAAGAATGTGTGAAGACGTCAGAGAAAAGATAAAATGAAGAAGGCACAAATTTCAGAGAGAAGATGAAATGTGATGATGAGTGTTTTATACCTCTGATCATGAGATAGAGTTGATTCTATAATGGATCACTACTACTGGATTTGAATAAACTCTAGTTGGATAAACTGGGTTCTATCAGCAAGCTGGGTCTTTCCTGAGAGTTGGTTCTCTCCGAGGAGTTGGTGCTCCTTACTTTAGTTGGTGCTGAAAAAAATTAGTTGATGCTAGGAAAATCCTCTTTCACGTATATTCATATTACTATATTCATATCAATTATACAAAAGCTAATACAAACATCTGGTGTCTTTGTGTCCATTGAAATTATGATTTGATTATTCTTAATCTGTTCAAATATGTTTTAACTACTAACCTGTGAGAAGAAAAAGTTAGAATAGTCCACACACTAATTCAATCCCCCCTCTTAGTGTGAGTGTTGTGTTCAACAATTGGTATCAGAGAGGGTTCCTTCAAAACACAGTTTAAACACTGAAAGGTAGATCTTGAAGAAATGGGTGGACAAATGGCTCTCTCCACAATTGAAGCTCCCTTATTTGATGGAGCAGATTATTCCTCATGGAGAGAAAATATGAAACAATATTTGAATTCAAAAGGATCTGAAGTTTGGAATTCAGTAGTAAGAAAGACCTAGGATTTAAATACATCAAATAATCTATCCAAGATTACAGTCCAAAGAAGAGCAAGGAAGAACAATGAAGTGGCATTGAAGATTCTTCTAAATGGATTATCAGATACAATGAAGGAAAGCATAGGACTATGCACATCCGCCAAATACTTATGGATGAAGTTAGAAAATATGTATCAAATCAAAAGTGAAGACACATAAGACATTCCTATCAAGGATGAAGATGAAGACTCAACCATCAATACAGGTAAGGACTCTCCACAATATTCCGATTGCAATAATAGTGATATTGAATCCTCCCCTGCAAGTAAAGAAGAAGACACAGATACAATAAAAAAATGTTTTGTTAGCATTTATCCCATGGAAGAAGTAGAAGAAGAACACTCAAAGGCCAAACAAAAGGTTGATTGGAGTCTCCATGAATACCTCTATGACCACAATGAATAAGACTATAGCTATCTTCATGACTACACTAAATAATTTCTTGAAAAGAGTCAAAATCATGTCTTGGAAATAAAGGAAATGCTCAAGGATAGTGAAAGTATAATATATGAGCAGGACAATCAGTTAAAAGAGAATGAAGAGGATATCGAGAAGCTGAAGAAAGAAATTAGTCAAGTAAAAGAAAAGGAGAAGGAGGATGATGAGCTTAACAATCATAAGCATATCTTGGAAATAAAAGAAAATCTCAAAGACAATAAAGAAATCATATCTGAGCAAAAGATTCAGTTAGAAAACAAAGAAGAAGAGATCAAAATATTGAAAACAAAAATTGATGATCCAACAAAAGAAAAGGAAGAGGAAATTGAGAGACTGTAAAATGAAATCAGTCAAGCAAAGGAAGAAAAGAAGGAAGATGATGAAACAAACAAAAACCTTGCAGATCTAAAAGAACTAAGGGAAAGATATGTCAATCTTAAAATCCAACTTGAAGAAGCCAAAAGGAGATAAGAGGTAGTAAGGAACCGGTTGGACAAAAAGGAAGAATCATTTCATGAGCTGGAAGCAAAAGTTGTGAATCTTAGAAAGAAGGTTGAGAAGTCAAACACCCAAATCAAGTTCTTGAACTACTCCATGACCCTGGATGATATCTTAGATAGTCAGAGATCACCAAATGAAAAATCTGGTCTTGGATACAACAAGGAAGAGATCACTACTCCTAAGAAATCTGATGCAGGTCCTTCATTTGTAAAAGGTGAAAACAATGAAAGGAGGTATGAATCAGGTTCTTCACGTTCAAGGAGTAAAATAAACACTACAAAATTTAGAAGATCAGATCAAGGAAGACATCTAGAAGCTACTCATACACCTCAAAGCAAGCCTGGAAGAGAGACACCTTCATGGATACATAAAATAAGGTATGAGAGTGTCTTTAACGATTATTGTTTTTCTTGTAATGAATATGGTCATAGAGCCTTGGATTGTAGGCATCATGGAAGAAAACAATTTGGTAGGTTCAACAAAAATATAAGATGTTGAAACTGCAATCATGTTGGACATATTGGTGAACATTGTTACACTATGAGATGTTATAGTTGTGATAGATATGTCCACAAAGCCTATAACTATTGGAACTCAAGAAAACAGTTAATGAGAAATGCTTCATATAATACGACAAAAGGAGTAAATGGAACATGGAAGAAAAATGAAGTTGCAGCAATAGAAAATTAGAGAACAAAGTTCAAGAAACCAAGACACTCACAGATGTGGATAGAAAAGACTGAACAAGTGAACATGAATGAAGTTAATTGCTGCAAAAAGAATTGCATTCATGTGACAAGCATAGTATAATGTTGTCTCAGATAAATTTAGAGGAATGTACAGTAAAGAAGCATCTTGGATAAATATGGATACATCTAGTTAGAAAATGATGTGAATCAATGGGCAGATCCAAGAGTTGTTTGAATGAGATGAGATACAATTGCACAGTGTTCCAGTAAGACAATAGAATCCGCAGAAGCAACATTCTGATGTACAAAATGATGTACATGACATCCTGAAGAGATAACAAGGGGAGAACAATCAATAAAAACTCAAGGGAAGTTTTGGTTAATAAGAAAGTAATTAGATTAAGTCTTGAAAAGACTCGATCACTACAAAAATTTGTATCAATAAGACTACTCATTTGAAACACAAAAATCCCAATCAATTGAGATAGGAAGTTAGTAAATTAACAGGGGAAGAAACCTTGTCAGGAAGAACTATCTTTTCAGAAACAAAGGGGGAGAGTAATCAAAAGCAAAGAGAGAGCATATTGACAGTGGGAGTCATTCAATTATGGTAGGTAGAACATAATTGCAAGAATTGTTACCCAAGATCAGATTCCAGTCAGTAACATACAGAGATTTACCACAGAAGAAAAAACCCTTTTCCATTGATGTCAAAGGGGGAGAGAAAACTTCATAAAAGGAAAACTTCATAAGAGGAAAGAATCATCATAGGGGGAGTTTTGTATATGAAGTTAGTATGTTTCCTCAATGACAAAGGGGGAGATTGTTGGATAGATTGTCATTGATGTCAACAGTCAATGTGATGATCTGCTGTTAAATGATGAATTACCGTAGATGAGATTGTCATTGATGTCAACAATATATCAGTTTGCAGAAGATGTCAAACAATATGCAGAGATAGAAAGCGCAAGCTCAGAAGGAAAAGTGCATTGCACAATATATTAGAAGAAGTGAACAATATGAAGAAATTCATGTTTATTGTTGATCATGATATGATAAAAAATCCTATGATAAAATCTCAGGAGGGTTAGTGAATGAAGATCAAATCTCAGAAGGAAGAAGCGCATTGCAGAAGTATCGTCGGGATCGATGGAAATATTGAGAAGTCGACCATTGCATATGAAAAGGTGAGAAGTCTTAGCAGCCGTTCGATCAAGGGAATTGATGGTGGTGATCATCTCATATAAAGAAAAATGATCATATGAGTGACCGTGGGCTTGAGGATCATTGGAGGATCGTGATCGTCGGATCTATAAGCCAGATTAATGACAGGGATAAATTGCAGAGATTAGAAGGAGAATTAAATGACTCACTAGTTCCAACCCCGGAATTGGTCTAGATCATCAGGTCTCATAGAGTTATATATCGACGACTGTGGTTGATCCAATAAGCGATCAATTTAAGCCATATTAAGTTGTTACCATCGGATGCTCAATCGCCAGATCAACAACAAGGGTGAATTGCAGAGATCGAAAGGATAATTAAATACCACGCTAGTTCCAATCTCGCAATTAGTAAGGATCGTTCGATCTTATAGCTTCGAAGATCGACCATTGCAGTTAACTCACCAACAGGGCACAACTTCCAATTGCAGAGTTTGGGTGACGTATTAAATCACTCGCAAGTTGTAGTTCCGCAATCATTGTCAACCGTTGATCTGCTTTGAGAATATCCACAATCATTGGATCACTTTTGAGTGGAAGGACAGGATAAGTGATCTAAAAAGGATGAGATTTTTATTAGCTGAATACCCGTCAGCCATTAGATCAAACCCGATTCTCGTCAGCCGTCAGATTATGTTAAAATGGAAGGACATGATAAGATACAAGAGATGTATCTCAGACAGATCGAGCCATCGATCTAAGATCCTGATCAAATGAACATACTTCACTTCGAGTCTAAATATGTGAGGAACTTATGCTCCGTCAGTTTGGGATTTGAAATACCCAGAGCCCAGAAATCCGAAGTGAATAAGGACCGTCAGATTTGGAGGACATAGCGAGGATCGTTGGATCAGGGTTGTTGATCAACAAATCACGTCAACAAGGGTGTGTGGGATATCCACGTCAATGAACCTCGTCAACAATGATGTGTGGAAGACCATGTCGACAAAGACACATGGCATAATCAGATGATGACAACTATCAAGAGGAAATTGGCTCGTGCCATGTCAACAAGTGACATAAGCAAGTTATGTCACTCCGAGAGATTTGCTTCGGGAGTTTTACCATGAACGAATGTCAAAAGTCCCAAATTCCTCAAGGACGAAGGTCCGAAGTCGCTCTTAGCCATCAATTTGAGATACAGTTCGGGAGTTAGGACAACCGTTAGATCCAGGAGAAGAACATGTGTCACATCCGGACGCGTTATCAGACCACGTCAGAAAAGATAGGTGACAGACCATGTCAATAGTCCACATCAGCAAGGAAACATGGCACAATCATATAATGACAAGTGTCAGGTTGATTTGACATTTCAGGTATGTGAAAATCATGAATCTGAGTGACACGTGGAAGCTACTCGGCTCGTGACACGTTAGCAAGTGACGTAAGAAACTTACGTCATTCCGCGAGTTTTGCTTTGGGAGTTTTACCACCAGCACTTGCCCAGAGTCCCAAAGTAGACACGAGACGTCCAATATGAAAGATCACTTTGGGAGAATTCCTGATCATTGATCTACTACAGTGGAAGGATAGTGTAAGTGGATACATTAACCGAAAACAAGCGGTAGCCACCGCTTTATGACTGACTCAATAGGTGATCACTCCGGAAGAAAGAAAGGATTGAGATTTGAAATCTCTGAACCCCGGAGATGTGAAAGGATCTCAACTATTGATCGAGAAAGGGACATGCGTCAATGGTTTGTCAACTTCAAAAGAATGACGTACGAAGGAAAGAACAGGTTGAGACTCAAAATATCTGAAGTTTGAAGACCCGAAGGAGATATCAACCGTCGATCTGATGTTTGGTTCTACTCTCAACTGTTGATCAAAATATAGTGGAAGGATAGCGTAATCATACTAGACGAAGTTGCGGAGTAAAAGGTGGCCATCCATCACAACGCCTGATTAAGTCCTGGCCGTCAGATTAAGGAATGAAAGGATAGAAGATAACCATTTGTTTGGTTCTGTGATATAATGTGAACCGTTCGATCTGTTCGACGATATCGTATTCAGGAGATTTGAAAAGTTTGAATTCAAGAAGACCCAAAGGGCGAAGATCCGAAGTCACGACAAATGTCCATCTCAACGGGAGAATGAATTGTGGTCGTTGAATTGATAAGCGCTCATGTGCTCGTCTCACCTAATGTGAGGTCACCACCGTTGGTCATATGGTAAAGAGATTTTAAAGGGAAGAATGTATGGTTATCTTAAATTGATAAGCCTATGGTTTACACCTATAATCATATGAGCTGGTTTGAAGGAAGCGTGCATCTCTATTATCACGAAGACGAAGGAAATCGATCCATGACTATGATCGATTTGTGAAAGGAAAGGGGATGTTGAGTGTAACACTGAAGACCTGAAATGATGATCTCTGGTGGTCCCAAAGTTGTTAATGAACAAATTGGTTATTGCACAGGTCGGCTCAATAACTTTAACAAGTTTTGAGCATAAGCCACTATAAATAAAACCATGATTGGTTCACTTGAAATGGTGCTTGTGGATGAAGTGTGGCTTGTGAAGTGAAGAGGCAGATCTGGACTTGAGGTCCGTGCGAATATAAGAAAGATATGTAGAAGAGAAGAATGTGTGAAGATGTCAGAGGAAAGATAAAGCGAAGAAGGCGCGAATTTCAGAGAGAATATGAAATGTAGTGATGAGTGTTTTATACCTCTGATCATGAGATAGAGTTGATTCTATAATGGATCACTACTATTGGAGTTGAATAAACTCTAGTTGGATAGACTGGGTTCTATCAAGAAGCTGGGTCTTGTCTGAGAGTTGGTGTTCTCCAAGGAGTTGGTGCTCCTTACTTCAGTTGGTGTTGAAACAAATGAGTTGATGCTGGGAAAATCCTCTTTCACATATATTCATATCAATTACACAAAAGCTAATACAAACATATGGTGTCTCTGTTTCCATTGAAATTATGATTTGATTGTTCTTAATATGTTCAAATATGTTTTAACTGCTAACCTGTGTGAAGAAAAAGTTAGAATAGTCCACACACTAATTCACCCCCTCCCCCCCCCTCTTAGTGTGAGCGGTGTGTTCAACAAGTTGCATAAAGTCATGGTGCCACCAAAGGAATGAGCATCCACATCGTAGATGAAGAAACCTCTTAGTAAACATACATCAATACCGATGCAGGAAGAAACCCCAAGAACAGAGGAATCATATCTAGTCAACTTTCTTAGGGCTTATGTGCCACCCAAGAAGCCAAAAAAAAGCAAGTTATATTTCCCAAGGAGCCGAAGTACGACCTTTTTACAATGATGATTCCACCTTGGGTCACTATTGAGGGAGATGTCTTGGGTGCATTAGGAAGATTAAAGTTTTTAGACCATGACCTTGCAGATCTAAATAAGTTTCTAGAGTTAGTGCCAATGAATTATATATGCACATCAATCCACCCAGAATTACTTGTACTCACAATCAAGCTGCAGGAGATGGAAACATGACTACAACGAACAAGCATACTAAACATATTGGACATCCCACATTTTGGTAGAAGTTCAGAAATCAACATCTACATCAAATTAGTATTGATTTATGTCTACACATGATTCATATGGTTGGACAAGACAATGTTGATTGACACCCAACACATTGCAAAAATTACATGATTTTCGTTAGCATGGGAAGACCCACTACCTCTGTTCACAGATAAGACTCACGAGAAAGCATTAGAAGAAATGATGAAGGAAAAATATGGCACACATAGAGGAGCGTGTGGATTGGACATTGCGAGTATCAACAATGATTCTATCAGGTTTGGGTTGCAAGTGATGGCTTGCAAGCTACTCAGGAAGTGTCACAGAGATTAGGTATCAACATGAGTAATATCAACAACAGAGAAGTGCACAGTAGGAGTGTAGATGAATTGGGCAACATTTTTGGTGAACCAGTTCTTAAATGAATGTAGGGAAGCATAAGAGAAAGGAACAAAGTTACATTATGCTTGGTTATTGATTTTAATTGCATTAGTTGTTTGGAGGGAGCCAAAAGAAACCCAATTCATGGAAGGTATGCAACACTCGTTCCTGACAACATGATATGTTTCTTTGTGGCACACTGTACATAAGAACAAACAATTGGACAACAATATCACTAATTTGGATTTATGAGCAAAAAAAAATGAATAATAGGATGAATAAAATAAAACAGAAATAAAAATAGATATCCAGTGAACAATAACTTCTATTGAATAAATGAAATAGGCCGAAACTGTAAAACTGCAGAACTGGAACAACTTTCTCGAATGGTGGTAGCTACCTCTGAGAAGATATATGGATGCTATGTGCATTCGTATGAGAAGAATGATTACAATGAGGCCCCAGAGGCCTTTTTAAAATTACTCATGAATTCCAAATCCTAGACATCCAAAAACCTAGCCCTAGGAGATGAAACACCAAAAGTTATGTGGCCCCCTATGGGTAAGATGGTACCTCAACTTCCTGGGGTCGTAAATTTTTCATACGACCTCCATTTTAGGCATGTGATAGACCATTGGAAAGGTCTTTTTGAGAAATATGCATTACATTATCAAACTTTAACTTTGTTTATAGTTTGACTATGGTGAGCCAAAAAACACTATTTAGGGCCCCAAAATGACCCTAGAAGTACAAAAAGATGTGCTAACATGAAAACATACAAAATGATCCATTTGGATTAGGTGGGAGGCCACCAGTATCCATTTAGAAGATGTGTAGGGATTCATACAACCCCGACAGTGTAGAACCCACAATTACAAAGAAGTACAAAAGAACATGCTAAACTAAAAACTATCAAGAGGAGCCAGTTGAAATAGGTGGGTAGCCACCAATATCCACCTGGATCAGTCCTCCCCCCTTAAGAAGCAATGGTATCCATTGCGTTGAGTTCCCCCATCAGGTGAGTAAAATTTTGCTGAATTTGGCCCCGGGTGAGCCACTTTCCTTGCTGTAGGAGTTGCCTTGCCTTGACAACCTCATAAATATGTATCCTTTGTTGGCGAGTTCCCTTGACCCATGTGTCCACTATATGATCAATGGATTCCTATTCCATGTAGTTAGGGTTGAGATTTGTTGGTGTTAGCTGTTCTGCGATCTCTGAGGTGTCCAATAATGGTGGAAAATATGGCTAAAGGAGGTCCACATTGAACATGGGGTGCAAGCCAAGGAAGGGTGGAGTGTTGAGCTCAAAATCATTGCTACCCACATCCTTGGTGATAGTGTAAGGCCCATAGCGAAGTGGGAATAACTTCAAATGGGGCCCTGCAAGGCACTCTTTCTACAAATGTAACCATACCTTGTCTCCCACTTGAAACTGGTGCGATGCCCTGTGTTGATCATGGCACCTCTTGTACTTAGCATTGGATTTTTTAAAAATCTCATGGACATGTTCGTAGATGTGTTGAATCCACTCAATGAATCTGGTGGCTTTTTCAGTCTCAAACTAAGCATGGGAAGATTCTTGTGTGGTTGCAATAGGTAGTGCAACATCAATGGGACCCAAGGGTTGGAATCCTAGCCCCACCTAAAATGGGTTATGGCCAGTGTAGCTATGGAGAGCCCTATTGTAACTATGCTGAACATAGGGGAGACTCTCATCCCATGTATGTGGATGCTTAGAGTTGTACATGCGTAGGATGTGTACAATCATCCGATTGATGGAATCTGTTTGGCCATTAGTTTGGGGGTGGAAAGCAGTGGATTTAGTGAGCTTGGTGTCCAACTGTGACCACAAACTCGACCAAAATGTGCTGAGGAACCTGTTGTCTCAATCAGAGATGATGGTATGTGGTATCCCAAAATGGACCCACACTCATTCGAAGAAGATCTTGGCAATATATGCCGCTCTGATGCTCTTCTTGCAGGCTGTGAGGATGACCATCTTTGAAAACCGATCAACTACCACAAATACACAATCATTTCCTTGATTGGTGGATGAAAGGCCAGACATGTAATCTATTGAGATGGATTCCCAAGGCTTTCCAGGAGTAGGAAGAGGGGTGTATAAGCCTTGCTTCTTGATGGATGGCTTGGAAATGGTAAAGGTAGTGCAAGATTTGATATACTTGTTGATGTCCTATCATATTTTTGTCCAATAAAAATGTTTCTATAGAACAAACACAGTTTTATCCACTCCAAAATGTCTTGCCATCTGATTGTAGTGAGCCTCCCATATTATCTTTGCAAGCAAAATTGCAGGAACACAAAGATGTCCAAGATGACATAACAATCCGTCCTGAATGTTAAAATTGACGACATTCATTCCGATACCAAGAGATGATATGTGGTGGTGAAGTCTAGATCTTGCTGATAAAGTTAGGGCCAATAAGATGCCTCATGAACACATGAATGGAGTAGGGTGGTGAGTGCATCCATGGGACGTCAACTGAGGCAGTCAATGACACAATTTGTGCTCCCTATCTTGTACTTGATGTTGAGGTGGAACTGTTGCAAGTAGGTGGAACACTTCTGATGGTGGTTGTTCTACAACTTCCCCTGTGTCTGTATGAACTATAGAGGCTTGTGATCAATGTGGATGGTTGTCTCCTTTCCCATAATGTAATGTTTCCATTGATGACATGCTTGTACACTGGAATACATTTCCTTGTCATAAGTGGGGTATTTACGACAATATCTGAGAATTTCTCACTATGGTATGACACCAAATGACCATGCTGAGTGAGAAATGTGCCTACAACATATTCAAATGCATCAGTCTCAATCTCGAACGATTGTTGCAGATCGGGTAAGGAGAGTACTGGAGCTAAGCACAAGCGATGCTTCAGATCATAAAATTCTCATTATTGTTCCTTCCCACACACGAATGTTTCCCTGCCACTGCCCTTGGTCACTTGGCTAAGGGCCAATGAAGTATGGGAGAATCCCAACATGAACCGTCGATAGAATTTGGCCAATCCTAGGTGTTAGCACTCCAAGAGTCACTCCCAGAATACAAATGATAGTAAGCTTGGTAACATAGAAATAAAAAGAATTTATTGGTTTTGTGGATCAAGAGAAAGAAAACAAGGAAGGGAAAGGACAATAAGATG
>JZKD02S1863779.1:70421-83373 GCA_000966675.3 Picea glauca | reverse complement strand
GTGTTGTGATCGAACATTCCTCCATGGAAACCTGGAACTAACACACAAGGTTTCTCCTAGAGGAGGTGTTAGTTGTATCAGGCAAATGATTACATTAAGTATTTACCTCTATATGTTCACATGCTATCAAGTATAATACTTTACAAAGACTGCTATCTCAACTATAGTGGTTACTTGTAAAGGGGTAGTCATCAACTCATCATGTGTACCTTTGAACCTTATCAACTTGATTAATCAAACCTGGAGCCTGGAGCCTTGTCCTCAAGAATGAGTATGCTTTCTTTTCTTCCAAGTCTCCTTTACTCAAGATGACGAGTGCTTTCTTCAACCAGTCTTTTGTACTAAGACAATATGCTATCTTGGCAGAAGGTTGGGTTAGAGGACAAACTCTATGATCTTAAATTTTAATTCATCTAATACCTTGACTCATATTTTGATCAAAGGTTAGAATGATAGTCATAGCTACAACATGCAACACTGATCAAAATAATGTCATAACAAATAGGTGCATATCAGAATAATCACACCTGGGTTGCATTATTCCTCTGAATGTGTTGGATCTTGAGATCCTTCTGGATCTATGACAAGAGATCCCTTCTCCTGCAAATACTCTTTAAATCTTAACCATGAGTACATACCTCTGATGACACTTGCAGGTAGAGGCACCATCTAGTAGCAGCGGTAATGATCACCAACTCTTAAGGAATTCAAGGGTGACTGCAACTAGTACTAGGCTGCGACTGCTACTGCAATTGACACTGCAAATGGTTATGAGACTGCAACTTAGGGTTTTATGAGGAAACTCTAATTTTTCAAACTTTGAATTTTGGAATTCTGATCTAGGGGATAGATGCGTTGAGTTGAGGCGAGTAAGCTGGTGCAATCAAATTTCTGAAAATCCAACTTTTACCCCTTCAAACTTAATCAACGGATTTCTGGACTGGTGCTTCTGGTTTTCTAGTACCTCTGGTACTCTGGCACTTCTGGTACTCTAGTTTTTCGGTACTTATGGTACTTTGTGAAACTAGGGTTTCACTTTTTAGGAGATCTAGACACTAAAAAGTTACATTGAGGATGCCAAAGTGATCCTTGAGGAAGGGCACACTTTTCTTGTTGGTGTTGGGGCTGAAATACTTCATCAACAAAAAGCCCTAATTTGCATGTACGACAACAGTGACATTTTTCACTTTCTCTTGTGAAAGATGTTCTCTTCATCTTAGCTCTGATACCATGTTAAGGTTTAATCTATTATTAGAGTTATTTGCAATTCACTAGATAACAATAGAATAATATAGGATCACTGAGAAATACACAATCACAAGAGACACGTCATTTATCCTGGGAAACCCTCATGGAGGAGAAAACCCAGCAAAACTTCCTTATTATAGATAGCCAATACAATGCTAAGAGATAACTCAAACAAATATAGAAAGTCCTCTCCCAAGAACGTGCCTCTCTCTCTCTCTCTCTCTCTCTTCTCCAACTGCAGCTCTGAAACTTGCTCCTCAAATGAACAAGTGAGTGTGTGTCTAAATGAGGCACTAGCCTCCTTATTTATACAAATCTGGCACATGTGGAGGTGTCTCTTCACTGGCAGGGTCGACTTCTTCTTCTGGGTGGTTATAGCCACCTTTAATGTATTTTGGGGCCTATTTGATATATTATGGGGCCGACTTCTTATTCTTCCTATTACAATTATGTTTTGACCAATCCGCAATAGGGGATTGATCTAATGAATAATATAACAATAATAATTAGAATACACTTTGCAGTTACATTATTTCAACAACAATATCCCCCTCAACGTGAGCCGAGTGTGTATCGAACTCATGAACTCTAGCTACGATACCATTTGTTGGTATTACGGATGTCGTTACACCAAAACCCGCAAGTGATTGGTAAACTCACCACCGTCATATTTCAAGGATCAATGAGAGGCGATTAGTCACTTGTCACGATACATCGGGGAGCATTCAGTACTTGCAATTTCATGCAATAGGGTGGTTCTATGGTGGTTTGGCAGAGGAGGACACTTCTTTCTCCAGTTTCCTTTGTGGTTGGAGTTCAGCTCCTAGCGGAGAAAATTGGTCAAAATCCTAGTAAGTCCTCTCAGACGCATACTAGTTTCTGTAGGGTTCCAATTTGTATATTTCCTCTGGTCTGGAAATTTTGTGAGTGATAGTAGAGGGCACTCTGGGAAGTGACCCACTCTTCCTTATTCTTGGAAAATTAGTTTTATTTTGAGAATTAGTCTTGCTCTGGTAATTCTGGTTGGTTGTTTCACTGTGGAGGCCAAGTCAATTCTTGAAATTGACCCATGTTCTTCATATATCGGTATGGAAAACGGGAAAGATCCACATAAGGAACGAGAGATATAATTTGAGGAGTCAGTGGAAGACAATTTCATTTCCACTCATTGACTCTCTCTCAAAGTGGATTCTCATGGGTCGACCTTATCCTTTTCTCTTGACACTCTGGTCCAAAACAGAGTGCTCATTGGACAACTCCAGGATGAAGTGGACTTCCTCTACAGACAGGGAGATTCCCTGTAGAGGCAACTAGTTGTGACGGAGTCAACTTCAAAAGCCTTAGTTCAAAACCAAGACAAAGGAGATTTCAGAAGAAATAAGGACAAAAAGATGAAGATGTTGCCTGAATTGAAAATTGTTATGGAATCACCATCAAAAGAAGTGATAAAGGAAGAAAATTAGTCTATCACTCCAAAATTATTGCTAAGATTTTTTTTGTGTATGGTAATTGGCATATGATATCTAAAAAACTATAGAAACTGTAAAGATTATGGAGGAATTGTTAAGCTATATAGGACTAGAAAGTATCTTTGTGTAATAGACAAATTATGATAATGGATTTTGAATTCATTACCAGCATTTCCTTTTGTACTCAGCAGCCTCGGTCATGCCCTTTCACTGAACAAAAACTTTCCCAGTTTGTGTAAAAAAAAACATACTCTTTGAAGATTGAACTTCACAAATATGATTTTCATTATCTGCTTGAAAAATTTTAGGTTTAAATAAACAGCTACAGAAACTTCCTTCAAATTGTTGATTCTCTTCCTATAATAAAACATTTTGAGAGGAATTTGAAGCCATAAAATCCTAAATTTCATTATAAACATATAAAGTTTTTTGATCATTCATATCAGCGGCAAGATCTTCTGGAATAACAACTTCCTCTTCAGCGGATTGATAATAACCCTCTACAAAATCATCTTCATGAAAATCTCCAAGAAAATTCATAACATAATCAACCTTTTGCACATAACTAGAAAAATTTTCTAATGTATATAAAAAATCATCTTACTGTTGTGACTCAAGAGCATATGCATTTTCTACATCCTTGACAATAGAAAAAATTGATTCACTAGTTTCAAGATCTTGAGAGAAACACAAATCTAAATATCATGAATCAACATCTAGAAACAAATGAAAACCCCGATCTGATTTATGTTGTTTATAATCGTTCTCATGCTCTTCTATGTCTAAATCTTCATCCCAAATTTGATTTTGGAGTTTTCCACAAGCCTGGAGATTGTCCTCTATTTCTTCAGCATCAATAAACATTTGTTGCAAAGTCAAAGACTTCCTCTCTCTAAGATAAAATTCTATGCCAGGATGATGGGTTGTTATGTAAAACAATGTGGCAGTAGTTTCAGAAGGTTGAATGTCTTTAGGCATACTGAGATAAAATCTATGGAATCTCCTATTGAACTTGGTAACAGTTTCATCCTTCCTTCTCTTCATGGTATATAATAAGGTAATTATCAAAATACTTCCTTTCACCCAAATATCTTAGGAAAACATCATAAAATTCCATCCAAGAACCTATTGAGTTAGCCTCCAAATTTCTAAACCATAGCCTAGCTTCTCCATGTAAAGACTAGCAGAATTCTCTCATAAACACATCCTCATGCATGATTTCAAGAAGATGTGTAAACCTTTCAAAAGCTTCCATGTGATTCTCTGATGTCACACGGTCCTCTCCATTAAACTTAGGAAGGTGATTTTAAAAAATGGGAGGATAATCACAAAGGATGAATGGCAATTTCAAAGGTTTATAACCTTCCCTAATCTTAGACTGGACGTTAGTAAGCTAACTACAGGGTGGAACAATGATTTCACGAGGTGGTAAATCATCTTTAGAATCAACAAGTTTACAAGACTAATTGTTCTGGAGGGATTGGAAAATGGACTTCATTTTCCTCAATAAGTCCAGCTGAAGGAATCAAATCAAGATCAATAATGCAAGAAGGAAAATCTTCTTTTCTCAAAGATGGATATATAGTTGTAGGCATATAACCATCTGAGTATACAAAGCGATGGATAATTATTTTCACACGTAATGGAAAAGATAGGAAATAACTAATGAAAAACAATATAAGTTCTTGGAAAAAACTAATGACTTGATACCTAGTCTTTCCATACCGTCTTTTCATTTTTCTATATGCAAGGTTCATACTCCAGTGGAGTTTTTTTATCGTGGAGTCGCCAGGTGAAAGATATGCAACCAATATTTGATGATTGATTCTTGTTCACCATCAAGAATAAGATTTATTCATTTTCAAACACCTAGGGAAGATACTTTGTTCCTCTGCTCCCCGACAACGACACCAAAAAGATGTCAACTCCTAGAGTTTACTCTTGAATGCAATAGAACACATCCTATGCAACTCAAAAGAAAATAGTTTGTGTTTTGGTTGGTGGATCAGGTAACTAGGATTTGGATATCAAAATCAAGGTCAACTTCTCAAACTCATCTACCACATCTCATGGATTGAAGGAAAATGAAATCAATATTCAGACACTTTGGATCAACTAAGTGAAAGAGTGAAGAAAGGAGAGGCACAGATGTAAATATATCAATCTCGCAAGTTGATCAATTAATACATTCACTCGGTTGAATATTCTACAACCAGAAAAGCTTTCCAATTATGAACTGAAATGTTTGAATGAATCTTATGAAATATAGGCAACTAGAGTAAGGATTTATTGTTCAATAATCTATAATTCATAGACCATTAATGTATGCTACATAAACAATCATCTCATACAAATAAGAAAGAAAAAGGGTGTGAACAAAAGAGGCACAATATGATATTGAACTCATAAAATATATCCGCATAAAATATATCTTTACAAGCAATTTCCTAAACCCAAAACTCAACCCTCTCTTAAGTTTTCATTTTTTCCTTTATAGATACAAAATTTATTCAAAAATAGATATAAGATCCAAAATTAATGGATTAGAACCTAATCTTAGGAACAAAATAGTATCTATAGATATCATAATCGGATTTTCTAATTTGGAGCATGAAATCCGATTTTCAATTCCAGATTCATTTTCTAAGCCTTTCCTTTGACTATATCCTATCTTAGATCTCAATCTCATCTTTGGCACATAGAAAATTGAGGGTTGTCAATAGAATCATCAAATTTCTAGATACATTGCATATTCAGAATTCACAAAATAATGAAAAAGTTTCATTCTCAAATGTTGTGGTAGAACTTTTGAAATTTTCTCTAGAAGTTGCTATTGGAAGTTCAATCTTCAAAATTTTGAACCACCTGCTAGAGACACGTCCTTTTCCAAAATTACTCTGTTCTATTGATGAAATCCCTTCATAGAATTTGGTAATTACCATTTGAAGTCTATGTACTGCTTCTTATAGAACATGTTGAATAGCTTCTACAAGTAATTTGAGAGTGTCCCTGTCTTGGTTCTTGAGTTTCTCCTGTAGCCACTTTATTTTCAATTTTCTACCTCGTCTAAACAACTTACCATTATTTTGGTATATCTTTTGAGCCCAGGCACACAACTTATTATGTTTGATAGTCAGTTTGACCTTCTTTTTCATGACCCTTTTACATTGCTTTTTCAACATAGCATTCTCATGTTTGAGGTGCTTGATCAAGCTCTTAAACCTTTTCAACTTTTTCTGAAGCTTCTCTATCTTCTTCTCCCCTTTGTTGCTTGGTCGTGTTGGTGTGACTGGTTCGTGTACTAGAACCTCCTTGTTATGCTCATCCTTTTCTGGCTCAGAATATTCATTATCTGAATATGGTAAGTTTAATATATTTTTACCCTGACTTGGTTGAGATGAAACCACATATTGTTTTGTAGTTATTTTAGGTGCATCATGTACATTTTCTTCAATTGGCATGGAACTTTGAGGTTATGAATCTCCCAAATCCAAGGATTGATTGAGTACTTTAGGTTGAGGAGTTCTTTGCTTTGTCTTCTTTGATCTCTTATTCTTCTTCTTCTTCAACTTGTCTGGAATAGGCTTAGGGATCTTTGTCTCTCTTTGTCTTTCCTCATTCTCTAGAAAGGATCCCTTTGCATCATCCTCTATAGTGAGGACTATGTTCTTTAAAGAAGGGTCTACAATCGATTTTTCATTTAATCTCAACTTATTGGTCAAACGAGTGTGTGGTCTTCTAGACACATGCTCCTCTGGTGCTTTATGTTTAGCTTTCAGAGAGAATTTCCTAGATCCTTTTTTAACTGTTGTGCTACTATAAGGTTTCTCAATGATTGGCTCTGTATTTATCAAATCAATAGTATATATCCTTCTCTTTTTCCTGTTATAAACCCTACTAACCTCAGGAAATGACCTTCTCTACTCTAGAACAAATTCTACTGCATCTTTTGATGTGCTCTTTTCTTCATAGGAAATCTTTCTTGCAACACTCCTAGTCATCCTTGTAAACACTTTCATCTCTTGTTCTATAGAGTAAGACCCAATAACCATACCTCTAGGTTTTTTGAGAATTTTAATCCTTTAAACATGAGTATATGCTTCTGTTTCCTGAGGCTCATTAATTTTTTCTTTAAAAACAACCAAGAAATGTTACCAAGTTCTTTTTGTTTTGTTCAAATCCTCCATGATTAATAATTTGATTAAACCCTGTGGATAACACTATGTTTGGTGTTTTAAGGATGAGCTTGAACTCTAGCTGACATTTTTGTTAAGCTCCTTAGCAAGAAAAATGGACGATTCATTCTCCTTTCTCCTATAAAATGAAATAAAAATATCATGTGGTACATCAAGGTAATGGTGTATCTACCTTCACAGGTGATGTACCTTTGAACCATCTTCAACAGTTCACCCCATTCATCCTTGAGCCATCTCCTTAGAATACCTTTACTCCATTCATGGTTTTGATGATCTGGTTTTAAGAAATGGTTGATTTTTTTTATTGTTGATGGTTTGGTTTTTAAACCACTTTTCTCCATCTGTGGGTAAATTGGCATCATTTGCAATAGATGTTTCTGAAACCTGTAGAGTCAAATCTCCCAATTTCACCTTGTGGCCATTATGTTGGGTATATGTTATATTCTTTGCATGTGGAAACTGCGTCTGAGCGATTTTTTCTATTTTTAGTGGCTTTCTAAATTAATCCTGGATTAAGGGATTAGGGTTTTGGTATCTACGAAATACCTAAAAACATTGTATATATTGTATGGTGAATGGTGAAATTAATATAATGAAGAGTTGAAAGGTTTTCCCCAGTTGAGGGCTTCTGGTATAAATCTTTGTGTACTATGTGTATGAGCCATTGATTAATTTTTGTATTGCTTAAGAATCTATATGCATTGCTTTAATCCACATGTTTAAAACTTACATGCGGTATTAGATCTTGTTTTTGGCTTCAGAGGGATGCCTTTGTTGCTAAGGGTTTTGTTCGGTCTTGATAGATCAAGTTTAGCTTGGGTCTGTGATAAACCTGGGTTTAGTGGGAGATTTTTCAGTGGTTATTCAAGTGTAGAAAGAGGAATGGCAAGCTCTTCTAGAATTGAGATAGAGAAGTTCAACGATAAAAAATTTGAGCCATGGAAGCTAAAGATGGAGGACCTTCTTGTAGAAAAATAACAATGGATCGTTGTGGATCCTGGTACACAGCCTATTGGTACGCAGCTTGCTAGAACACAGACGACTGGTACACAACCTACTAGTACACAAACTACTAGTACACCACCTATTGGTATGTCGAAGGAAGATTGGGATAAGTTGGATAGAAGAGCAAGGAGTACTATTCGACTCTGCCTGGAAGATTCAATGTTGTTGAATGTCTCGGCAGAATCTACAGCCAAGGAACTATGGGATAAGTTAGGGAATTTGTATCAATCAAAGTCCATGGTAAACAAGTTGTTTCTTCGAAAGAAGCTATATCATCTTAGGATGGAAGATGGAGATTTTGTGATAGAACATCTAAATGCCTTTAATGCTCTGGTAAGTCAACTTGTATCTGTTAATATTACAATTGTAGAAGAAGATAAGTGTATTACTTTGTTATGTTCTTTGCTAGACTCTTGGGATAATCTAGTTGTAGCAATTGGTAGTACCACTCAATCTACATTGAAGTATGAGGATGTAGTTTTATCCTTGTTATCTGAAGAGATGAGGCAAAAAAGCATGGATGGTCATAGCACAAATGCTTTATTTGTAAGAGGTCATACCCAAGACATGAATCCTGGTAAGTCTTTGGGGGAAGATCTAAATCTACAGGTAGATCTAAGTCTCCAGGAAAATCTTTGAGGAAATGTTGGAAGTGTGGTAAAACAGGGCATTATAAGGAATATTGCAAGTCTAAGAAGGTTGATAAACCAAAGGGATATGATAGTACCTCTTCCACATAGGCGAAAACCTCCTTTCAAGAAGGAGGTGATGTTTACCTGGCATCTATAGGTACACATGCAGACTGTGATGTATGGTTGGTCGACTCAGGTGCATCATACTATATGACTCCTCACAGGGAGTGGTTCTCTGAATATGAAAAATACAATGTTGGTGATGTATTCCTAGGAGATTACTCGACATCCAGTATCATGGAAAGTGGAAGGGTTAAGTTGCTGCTAAAAGATGGAAGGAATAGAACTCTCCCTGGGGTTCTACACATTCCAAAACTAGCCAGGAGCCTAATATCTGTAAGCAAGTTGGATGATGCAGTAGTGGATACTATATTGGGAAAGGGAACTTGCAAGATGGTACGAGTGGAAATGGTGTTGATGAGGGGAGTTCGATGTGGAACTCTATACAAGTTGTTGGGAAGCAATTATACTAATGGGTGTAACATTTTTGTTGTCCTTGAGAAGAGAGATGAAGGAGAAGATACCAATATTGTCCCTGGAAATAAGACCATGTTGTGGCATCAAAGACTGGGGCATATTGGAGAAAAGGGCCTTTGAACACTACACGGTAAAGGTATGGTTTAAGGTATGTCTAATTGCACTGTGGATTTTGATTTCTGTGAACATTGCATATATGATGAACATAATCAAGATTCCCATCTGGTGCTAGAAGAGTAAAGGGGATCTTAGAGTTGATACATAGTGATGTGTTTGGACCTGTTCCTATTCCATCCCTTGGTAAATATGTATATTACGTTTCATTCATAGATTATTTCTCAAGGAACACATGGATTTATTTTCTTAGAAATAAATCTGACGTATTTGATAAATTTAAAGAGTTTAAGGCTCTAGTAGAAAATCAGACAGAGGATAAAATAAAGGTATTGAGAACAGATAATGGTGGAGAATTCTGTGGAAATGAATTCAAAGAATTNTTAATATTACAATTGTAGAAGAAGATAAGTGTATTACTTTGTTATGTTCTTTGCTAGACTCTTGGGATAATCTAGTTGTAGCAATTGGTAGTACCACTCAATCTACATTGAAGTACGAGGATGTAGTTTTATCCTTGTTATCTGAAGAGATGAGGCAAAAAAGCATGGATGGTAATAGCACAGATGCTTTATTTGTAAGAGGTCATACCCAAGATAGGAATCCTGGTAAGTCTTCGGGGGAAGATCTAAATCTACAGGTAGATCTAAGTCTCCAGGAAAATCTTTGAGGAAATGTTGGAAGTGTGGTAAAACAGGGCATTATAAGAAATATTGCAAGTCTAAGAAGGTTGATAAACCAAAGGGATATGATAGTACCTCTTCCACAGAGGCGAAAACCTCCATTCAAGAAGGAGGTGATGTTTACCTGGCATCTATAAGTACACATGCAGACCGTGATGTATGGTTGGTCGACTCAGGTGCGTCATACTATATGACTCCTCACAGGAAGTGGTTCTCTGAATATGAAAAATACGATGGTGGTGATGTATTCCTAGGAGATTACTCGACAGCCAGTATCATGGAAAGTGGAAGGGTTAAGTTGCTGCTAAAAGATGGAAGGATTAGAACTCTCCCTGGGGTTCTACACATTCCAAACCTAGCCAGGAGCCTAATATCTGTAAGCAAGTTGGATGATGCAGTAGTGGGTACTATATTGGGAAAGGGAACTTGCAAGATGGTACGAGTGGAAATGGTGTTGATGAGGGGAGTTCGATGTGGAACTCTATACAAGTTGTTGGGAAGCAATTATACTAATGGGTGTAACATTTTTGTTGTCCTTGAGAAGAGAGATGAAGGAGAAGATACCAATATTGTCCCTGGAAATAAGACCATGTTGTGGCATCAAAGACTGGGGCATATTGGAGAAAAGGGCCTTTGAACACTACACGGTAAAGGTATGGTTTAAGGTATGTCTAATTGCACTGTGGATTTTGATTTCTGTGAACATTGCATATATGATGAACATAATCAAGATTCCCATCTGGTGCTAGAAGAGTAAAGGGGATCTTAGAGTTGATACATAGTGATGTGTTTGGACCTGTTCCTATTCCATCCCTTGGTAAATATGTATATTACGTTTCATTCATAGATTATTTCTCAAGGAACACATGGATTTATTTTCTTAGAAATAAATCTGACGTATTTGATAAATTTAAAGAGTTTAAGGCTCTAGTAGAAAATCAGACAGAGGATAAAATAAAGGTATTGAGAACAGATAATGGTGGAGAATTCTGTGGAAATGAATTCAAAGAATTTTGTAAGAAGTGTGGTATAGCAAGGCAGAAGACTAATCCATACACTCCTCAGCAGAATGGAGTTGCAGAAAGGATGAACATGACACTTATGGAAAAATCAAGGAGCATGCTCAACGGTGCCGAGTTAGGACAGGAATTTTGGGCAGAGGCAGTGGGTACAACATGTTAGCTGGTCAATCGATCACCTTCATCAGCGTTGGATGATAAAAATCCACACAAGGTATGGTCTGGAAAGAAACCCTCTCTTCATCATCTTAGAGTGTTTGGTTGTTGTTATGGGTGGGAAATCCCCCTACAGACTAACATTAAGGGTTTTGTAATGCATGTAGAAATGACATAAAGTCTCCTACTTTTTACCAACATCCCAATCATAAACCCCATTATTCATATGTAAATACAAAGATAAAAGGATCAATTCACTATACCTTGACTTCCACATTTGATGTAGATCCTTTCGCTTTCGGTTGCTCCTTGACTGCAAGTTTCCTCCCAAATCTGACCTACATACAAACAGACAAACAAAGAACTCCAAGCATGCATTTGATCTATGAACTAATGGGTTAGAGATTCTATCAAAATATAATAAATATTAAACATTAAAAACCTCATATGGCGGGACGGGAAAAGTACTTATTTTATTAATCTCACAAGAGTAACTTACAATAGTGAGATCGAACACTGATCCTCGAATCTGGTCCTAGGCTCCTCTTCAATTGTGCTCCAACTGCTTTTGTATATGCTTCTCTTCACACAATGGTTGCAAAAGGTTGGGGCAAAGGGAATGCAAAATCGGGTAGAGTTTCTTTATAATTATTTTCCTCCTCCAAATGGTACCCCTACCCCTTCTTTTATAGGCTAGAAAGGGCTAGGTATTTGGTCGAGTGACCGGCTATGGGTGGTCAAACGGTTTAGTTAACTTACCCAAAACTATGAGTTTCGTCTGCAACTTTCCATTTTTCGTGCTATTGTAGGTATACATGGGTTGTAGTGGGTCAACTAGCATATACATGCGTGTAGTAGTGGAGCAGGGTGTGTGTGCCCTCAAAAGGGGTGTTTTTTAAGAAGTTGTTCATTAGTGGCTTGGAAAAATATGTAAAATGAGATGGCCTGATGCCAAGTAAGCATATCTGGTGCAAATTAGGGTTATAACAGTTGTGATGATTATGTACATGTTCCAAAGGAAAATAGGAGTAAGTTGGATAAAAAGGCTGAAAAGTGTATCTTTATTGGTTATAAAGATGGTGTGAAAGGTTATAAGTTTTGGATCCCAGAAACCAAGAAGATTGTTTACTGTCAAGATGTTGTTTTCAGAGAGGTAAAAGATGTGTCCAAACAGGAATTCCTACCAACGCAAGACGAACCTGAGAAAATAGAGCTTGAGTTGGATGATGCAAAATCTGAATCGTCTGAAGAAGAGGAAGCAGAAGAAGAAGAAGAACCTCATACCCCAATATTGAGGAGATTAGTGAGAGATAGAAGGCAACCAGAAAGGTATAGTCCACCTGATTTTCGTTCCAATTTTTCTTTATCTATTACTGATGATGATCCCAGAACTGTCAGGGAAGCAGTGAATTCAGAGCATAGTAAACTCTGGAAGAAGGCCATGGTTGAAGAAATGGATACCTTGGATAAGAATGAGGCAAGGGATATAGTTGAGTTGCCAGCTGGAAGAAAATATGTTGGTAGCAAATGGTTGTTTAAGAATAATTTTAATGCACAAGGTAAAGTGGAGAAATACAAAGCTCGATTAGTAGCAAAAGGTTATTCCCAGGTAGAGGGAATTGACTTTGGTGAGATTTTTTCTCCTATTGCTAATTTACTTTCTATTAGATTTATTTTATCTATTGTTGTTGCTTTTGATCTTGAAGTGGAACAGATGGATGTGAAGACAGCATTCCTACGTGGGGATCTGGAAGAAGAAATCTACATGAAGTAGCCAAAGGGATTTGTAGTGAAGGGAAAGAAAGAGTTGGTCTGTAAGCTAAAGAAGTCACTATATGGTCTGAAGCAATCACCTAGGATGTGGTACCAAAAGTTTGACACATACATCCTTGG
>JZKD02S1863768.1:49966-61543 GCA_000966675.3 Picea glauca | reverse complement strand
CATTTTTACTTCAGAATTGCAAAGTTGAATTTGAAAATTGCATTGGTTTTTAGAAGCATGTCATTCATTGAAAGTCAAAGTTAGAACTTTGCATTATTTTCATATTTATTTTTCTTGCAGAGTCATAACACCATGACTTTCACTACCATACCTTTTTGAGTAATCACGACCATTAAAATTAATGCTATAATTTAAAATTGATTAGTCACGATTTTATTTTCTAGGGTACACAAACTAGTTTAAGATTTAATGCCTTGGAATAGGATTTTGTGAGTAAACTTCTCCAAGGAAATTAAATCAGCATATGTGTCTGAGAAAGGGAGTGGAGAAATCCATTGTATAATTGGTAAGAACAGGAGGCTCTGCTCACACTAGAGTTAATCATGAGGTCGTGCGAAGTCAGTTGAAGGGATATCCCCTCGATACCTTCCAAGCATCTGAGATATTTCTGGGGATCTATTCGTATCTGGGGATCTTGTTAGTGCCTTTACCTCCGTGAGAGCTGGTACTTTCAAGGTTTTAGGATTTTCTACCCTGCCCATACGGTGGACTTGACTTATAACTGCTCTCTTGTGCATAGATTATATAGTGGTTTATTAGTTGCTTGACTTAGGTGTCTCATAGGTTACTTGCAGGGGTTATTCTGCAGGTACCCTGGGTCCGATAAGGGTCGGACAACACACAACCTTTATGGAGGATTACCTCTTCGGTGGCATCTGACCGACTGGTTGTTAATCCCATGAGAGCCCTTATAACTGATTTTGTTACCTCTGATGTTTAGTAAGGAGTCTCAGGCCACTCTTGGGCGAGACATACCTTCTTTAGGGAGGGAGGCCACTCAACCAATTTACCCCGTTTGTATGCATATTGGTCGTTTTATTTTTGGTGTGCTCTTTGATTACTAGTTGGCCTTAAGAGTCTATATTGATTTCTCATTATCATGGATAGTGGAGTCCCTTTGGCTCCCTCATTTACCGCTACCTACCCCATGATGCATAGTCATTTCATGGGGACGAACCCTTCTATTTTTTATAATGGTATGCAGAACTACGACACTTAGTCCGCACCTTGGGTCTCTAATCATTCTCCTATTGACATGCCTTCACCCTTGCAATCCTCTCCATGTTCCACTTATATGAATCCTAACATTGGATCTGGGGGAACCATGGCCCCAATGCCTACGTCTTCGTTCGATATGAATCATGTCCCTCAACTAGCTTTCACAATGGGAGGTTGGAACCTCCTCTCCTATGATCCAGTCCTAGTTATTCTCGTTTAGGAGCCAATACTCAAATGGGTGCTTATTCTACCTACTACACCCCATCCATGTATCCCCGATCCACCATGTCGGTTCCTTCGAACACTTTTCCCATGACAGGTCCTCAGGTATCCCAGGGTGTTTCTTACAGGGAGAATCAATTTTACGGTTCGGGCCACCCTCTTCATGGAACCCCTTCACAAGGGGGAAATTTATATCCTCACTTGAATAGTCCTTATCATACTTCATTCTCGACACAGAATTCAGTGATGATGCCCGTTCAAACCTCTCTAAGTCAATAAAATGGAGGATACTACCTTTCCAGACAGGGACAGGGGGTAAACCAGGACCCTTCCTGGCCTGCAATGTTTAAAATCCAATCTTTCTCGGGACCTTGGTATCAAATGCCACAGCTTACCACTAGTCCAGTCACTGCCAATAATATTGGAGCTTCATCACCAACCTCTGCCAGTCATGTTGGAGACGAGTCAACAACCTCTTCGAGTCATGTTGAAAACTCGCACCCAGCCGCTGTTAGCCATGCTGGGGGCACCACTCTTGTCATCATGAATCATACCAATGCCACATATCCAACCTCTAAACATCATGTTGGATATGACTCTCTCACCTATGCCAATCTCGTTGAGAATATGTCACCAGTTGTTGTGAACAACGCTGGAGGAATAGATAAGCCCAGACGTCTCAAACGTAAACCTAAATTCCTTTGCAAGACTTGCGAAGGGGATCACCTTACTCGGTTATGTTCGGCTACTGCTGGAATACTAGAAGCGTGGGGCTCACCTAAAGGCCCTTCGGGTTCTAAGGCATCTGTGTTTTCACCACACCCTGTTGCTCCTTTGATTGACATGACCCTAATACCATTGAAATATTCTTCTGAACACACCCCCGTTTTCACGAGTGATGTGTCCCCTATCCCAATTATCATGCATCCTCTTCAACCTAGAATTGAAGAATTGGTCATACCAGTGTAATATTTGGTCAATCCAACTCTCCTTATGGAGGGTGATGCATCCTTCAATCATGTCGTCAACATTCCTGATCCTACACCTTCTGAATGAGAGATATTTCTACTTTCCCCGAGTCCTCTCCCTCCAGGTTTTGAGGAGATCGCCTTCTATTGGGATGGTCTTGTGGGGTATCCAATGCCCCCACCTATGTCCTTTCCTATAAGAGACATTATTTGATATATCACTGAGACTATATCCTTCGTTGGTGCTTTATCCTCCTCGACTTGGAGAGCTTTGGGTTTTTCCAAGCTTATGTCAGTTATTCATAAGATACTGAATTTCCGAATATGTTTTGTACGGGAGCCTTGGCCCACCCCGTGACTCACCATCGGGGACTCCCAAACGAGTTTAATTTAAGCTCTTTTCCAACTCATCTTCAAAAAGTGAAAATATTGCCTAGTGATTTGTCCCTTACACACTCGTTAAATTGGACTTGAAAGGTCGTGAGTCTTAGTTAAGCTCTTTTCCGACTCGTTATCAAAAAGAGAAAATATTGCTGAGTGAAATTGTCTCTTTCACACTCATAAATTGGATTTGAAAAGACGTCTATTTGGCAGAATTTTATCCCTTTTTCACACCAAGCATACTAAAATTCATAAAAAAATGACATTTTTTGGCATTAAGTTGTGATTTCATCTCATTCCCTTGCTTGCAGTATTGAGCCTATATTCGATTCTTGCTTTGAGTTATAAACCGTCTGCCTCAACAGTTTTACATCCTCAACCGAGAAGAGCCTTGTTTATATCCTTCGCAATTTGACACCCTATACCCAGGAGGGNCATTTTTACTTCAGAATTGCAAAGTTGAATTTGAAAATTGCATTGGTTTTTAGAAGCATGTCATTCATTGAAAGTCAAAGTTAGAACTTTGCATTATTTTCATATTTATTTTTCTTGCAGAGTCATAACACCATGACTTTCACTACCATACCTTTTTGAGTAATCACGACCATTAAAATTAATGCTATAATTTAAAATTGATTAGTCACGATTTTATTTTCTAGGGTACACAAACTAGTTTAAGATTTAATGCCTTGGAATAGGATTTTGTGAGTAAACTTCTCCAAGGAAATTAAATCAGCATATGTGTCTGAGAAAGGGAGTGGAGAAATCCATTGTATAATTGGTAAGAACAGGAGGCTCTGCTCACACTAGAGTTAATCATGAGGTCGTGCGAAGTCAGTTGAAGGGATATCCCCTCGATACCTTCCAAGCATCTGAGATATTTCTGGGGATCTATTCGTATCTGGGGATCTTGTTAGTGCCTTTACCTCCGTGAGAGCTGGTACTTTCAAGGTTTTAGGATTTTCTACCCTGCCCATACGGTGGACTTGACTTATAACTGCTCTCTTGTGCATAGATTATATAGTGGTTTATTAGTTGCTTGACTTAGGTGTCTCATAGGTTACTTGCAGGGGTTATTCTGCAGGTACCCTGGGTCCGATAAGGGTCGGACAACACACAACCTTTATGGAGGATTACCTCTTCGGTGGCATCTGACCGACTGGTTGTTAATCCCATGAGAGCCCTTATAACTGATTTTGTTACCTCTGATGTTTAGTAAGGAGTCTCAGGCCACTCTTGGGCGAGACATACCTTCTTTAGGGAGGGAGGCCACTCAACCAATTTACCCCGTTTGTATGCATATTGGTCGTTTTATTTTTGGTGTGCTCTTTGATTACTAGTTGGCCTTAAGAGTCTATATTGATTTCTCATTATCATGGATAGTGGAGTCCCTTTGGCTCCCTCATTTACCGCTACCTACCCCATGATGCATAGTCATTTCATGGGGACGAACCCTTCTATTTTTTATAATGGTATGCAGAACTACGACACTTAGTCCGCACCTTGGGTCTCTAATCATTCTCCTATTGACATGCCTTCACCCTTGCAATCCTCTCCATGTTCCACTTATATGAATCCTAACATTGGATCTGGGGGAACCATGGCCCCAATGCCTACGTCTTCGTTCGATATGAATCATGTCCCTCAACTAGCTTTCACAATGGGAGGTTGGAACCTCCTCTCCTATGATCCAGTCCTAGTTATTCTCGTTTAGGAGCCAATACTCAAATGGGTGCTTATTCTACCTACTACACCCCATCCATGTATCCCCGATCCACCATGTCGGTTCCTTCGAACACTTTTCCCATGACAGGTCCTCAGGTATCCCAGGGTGTTTCTTACAGGGAGAATCAATTTTACGGTTCGGGCCACCCTCTTCATGGAACCCCTTCACAAGGGGGAAATTTATATCCTCACTTGAATAGTCCTTATCATACTTCATTCTCGACACAGAATTCAGTGATGATGCCCGTTCAAACCTCTCTAAGTCAATAAAATGGAGGATACTACCTTTCCAGACAGGGACAGGGGGTAAACCAGGACCCTTCCTGGCCTGCAATGTTTAAAATCCAATCTTTCTCGGGACCTTGGTATCAAATGCCACAGCTTACCACTAGTCCAGTCACTGCCAATAATATTGGAGCTTCATCACCAACCTCTGCCAGTCATGTTGGAGACGAGTCAACAACCTCTTCGAGTCATGTTGAAAACTCGCACCCAGCCGCTGTTAGCCATGCTGGGGGCACCACTCTTGTCATCATGAATCATACCAATGCCACATATCCAACCTCTAAACATCATGTTGGATATGACTCTCTCACCTATGCCAATCTCGTTGAGAATATGTCACCAGTTGTTGTGAACAACGCTGGAGGAATAGATAAGCCCAGACGTCTCAAACGTAAACCTAAATTCCTTTGCAAGACTTGCGAAGGGGATCACCTTACTCGGTTATGTTCGGCTACTGCTGGAATACTAGAAGCGTGGGGCTCACCTAAAGGCCCTTCGGGTTCTAAGGCATCTGTGTTTTCACCACACCCTGTTGCTCCTTTGATTGACATGACCCTAATACCATTGAAATATTCTTCTGAACACACCCCCGTTTTCACGAGTGATGTGTCCCCTATCCCAATTATCATGCATCCTCTTCAACCTAGAATTGAAGAATTGGTCATACCAGTGTAATATTTGGTCAATCCAACTCTCCTTATGGAGGGTGATGCATCCTTCAATCATGTCGTCAACATTCCTAATCCTACACCTTCTGAACGAGAGAGATTTCTACTTTCCTTGAGTCCTCTCCCTCCAGGTTTTGAGGAGATCACTTTCTATTGGGATGTTCTTGTGGGGTATCTAATGCCCCCACCTATGTCCTTTCCTATAAGAGACATTATTTGATATATCACTGAGACTATATCCTTCGTTGGTGCTTTATCCTCCTCGACTTGGACAGATTTGGGGTTTTCCAAGCTTATGTCAGCTATTCATAAGATACTGAATTTCCGAAGATGTTTTGTACGGGAGCCTTGGCCCACCCCGTGACTCACCATCGGGGACTCCCAAACGAGTTTAATTTAAGCTCTTTTTCAACTCATCTTCAAAAAGGGAAAATGTTGCCTAGTGATTTGTCCCTTACACACTCATTAAATTGGACTTGAAAGGTCGTGAGTCTTAGTTAAGCTCTTTTCCGACTCGTTATCAAAAAGAGAAAATATTGTCGAGTGAAATTGTCTCTTTCACACTCGTAAATTGGATTTGAAAAGACATCTATTTGGCACAATTTTATCCCTTTTTCACACCAAGCATACTAAAATTCATAAAAAAATGACATTTTTTGGCGTTAAGTTGTGATTTCATATCATGCCCTTGCTTGTAGTATTGAGCCTATAGTCGATTCTCACTTTGCGTTATAAACCGTCTACCTCAGAAGTTTTACATCCTCAACCGAGAAGAGCCTTGTTTATATCCTTCGCAATTTGACACCCTATACCCAGGAGGGAACATTCCCCCGAGTGTCCATGTCCCGCATGCATTTCCCTGCATTGAGCATAGGTATGTTCCACTGTTGGAACTAGTTTTGCTTACTTGCGACACTTGTTTCCTCCTCTGTATCATAGCATTCATTTGTTATGAAAAAACAAAAAAAGACAGGCGGCAAGGGATTATTATCTTATATTGGCAACAGTGGTGTCGCCTTTGAACAGAGCACAAAGTTATTGAGTCTATTTGTCATCATAATTTTGGGATTAGCATGGCCTTAGGAAGTTGAACTCATTACAGAGTCTTCTCTACCAACTGGTTACTCTTCCAGTCCCTATAGAGAGTTTTATTGAAGCCTCCTGCATATTATGATTTCATCATTGGGTCTATGCTTCCAGAGTCCTCCATACATCTCATGCTCTTGTTCAAAGGAANTATCCAACCTCTAGACATCATGTTGGATATGACTCTCTCACCTATGTCAATCTCGTTGAGAACATGTCACCAGTTGTTGTGAACAACGCTGGAGGCATATATAAGCCCATACGTCCCAAACGTAAACCTAACTTCCTTTGCAAGACTTGTGAAGGGGATCACCTTACTCAGTTATGTCCGGCTACTACTGGACTACTATAAGCAAGGGGCTCACCTCACGACCCTTCAGGTTCCGAGCCATTCGTGTTTTCCCCACACCCTGTTTCTCCTTTGATTCGCACGACCATAATACCATTGCAAGTTTCTCCTGAACACACCCCCGTTTTCACGAGTGATGTGTCCCCTATCCCAGTTATCGTGCATCCTCTTCAACCTACAATTGAAGAATTGGTCATACGAGTGTAATATTTGGTCAATCCAACTCTCCTTATGGAGGGTGATGCATCCTTCAATCATGTTGTCAACATTATTGATCCTACACCTTCTGAACGAGAGATATTTCTACTTTCCCTGAGTCCTCTCCCTCCCGATTTTGAGGAGATCACCTTCTATTGGGATGGTCTTGTGGGGTATCCAATGCCCCCACCTATGTCCTTTCCTATAAGAGACATTATTTGATATATCACTGAGACTATATCCTTCGTTGGTGCTTTATCCTCCTCGACTTGGAGAGCTTTGGGTTTTTCCAAGCTTATGTCAGCTATTCGTAAGATACTGAATTTCCGCAAACATTTTGTACGGGAGCCTTGGCCCACCCCGTGACTCGCCATCGGGGACTCCCAAACAAGTTTAATTTAAGCTATTTTCCAACTCATCTTCAAAAAGTGAAAATATTGCCTAGTGATTTGTCCCTTACACACTCGTTAAATTGGACTTGAAAGGTCGTGAGTCTTAGTTAAGCTCTTTTTCGACTCGTTATCAAAAATAGAAAATATTGCCGAGTGAAATTGTCTCTTTCACACTTGTAAATTGGATTTGAAAAGACGTCTATTTGGCACAATTTTATCCCTTTTTCACACCAAGCATACTAAAATTCATAAAAAATGACATTTTTTGGCGTTAAGTTGTGATTTCATCGCATGCCCTTGATTGTAGTATTGAGCCTATAGTCGGTTCTCGCTTTGCGTTATAAACCGTTTGCCTCAGCAGTTTTACATCCTCAACCAAGCAGAGCCTTGTTTATATCCTTCGCAATTTGACACCCTATACCCAGGAGGGAACATTCCCCCAAGTGTCCATGTCCTGCATGCATTTCCCTACATTGAGCATAGGTATGTTCCACTGCTGGAACTAGTTTTGCTTACTTGCGACACTTGTTTCCTCCTTTGTATCATAGCATTCATTTGTTATGAAAAAACAAAAAAAGACAGGCGGAAAGGTTATTATGTTATATTGGAAACAGTCGTGTCACCTTTGAACAGAGCACAAAGTTATTGAGTCTATTTGTCATCATAATTTTGGGATTAGCATGGCCTTAGGAAGATGAACTCGTTATAGAGTCTTCTCTACCGACTGGTTACTCTTCCAGTCCCTATAGAGAGTTTTATTGATGCCTCCTGCATATTATGATTTCATCATTGGGTCTATGCTTCCAGAGTCCTCCATACATCTCACGCTCTTGTTCAAAGGAAGTATATCAACCTGTGTCGGCCACTCCTCAGAATTCTTGACTTTTCATGTTGGCCATACCCTCAGTTTGTCTCAGAATCACATGATACTGGAGTCCTATCATGCACCATATCCCTACTTTCATCATTGGTAGGCAACCTTGAACCCAACAATCGACATTGCATCATTAGTCATTGACTGGGTGGTTTCCCTTGTGTTCGAAGACAAGACATCTATTCACATATTGGGATTCATGCAATGTCTTGTATGCCATTAGCCTTATTGGTGGTTTCCTCGCCTTTGCCAACATTTTTCATCATTGGATTCTATTCAAAGGGTCTTTTTCGTGTATCGCTTGCACTTGGCACAAGAGAAAGATGCACAGGGTCGTTGATTCATGAACATGTTCTTCGTCCGATTTCCACCAAATCATGAAGCTCCTGCTTTTTACCTCATGCTAACTAATGAGAGATGCCTTAATTCTCTCCTTTCAGCGGGTCTCCTTCCATCTAATTCAGCTCATTTATTTTGGATACAGGACCTAGAGTCTTATTAGTACCTTGAGGCTTGCAGTCATTAGTGGCAGTCTCTCTCACCATCGACAGTTGGGAATACATCAATTTATCCTGATCAATGAATTCTTCAAGTGTTCGACACCAGCTCCTTTATTCACACTTGTAAGAATGTACTCAGTGCCTTGATACCTCCTTTCATCATCGTTAGGTTGTCTCACAGTTTTTAACAGTATACCTCAATGACCGGTAATCAAACAATGTCTCGTTGTGTTCGACCTCAAATCCTCTATTCACAAGATGTAGACTTTCACCTTTAGCGGATTGTGTAGAAGACTTGAAGACATCACTATGTGGCGGCAGCTTTCCTGAGTTGTTGCTTTCTTTTCATTTGGACCAGTACCTATATGACTTCAGTGATCATGGGAGATTAGATTGTCCTCCATTGTATACAGATATCTTCATATTATTTTTGAGGTTGGTTCTGCTGGGCCTTGTTCATGACTATGACACCTTGTGGCATGTAACCGCATTTGTATTTTCCTATTCATGGCCACAGACACTTGTTTGGTATATTTTTCACATGGATCTGCAGTGTAATTTTATTGGCATCCATGTATGCAAATTCAATGCAGA
The DNA here is from genome assembly GCA_000966675.3 of Picea glauca. Lineage (NCBI taxonomy): Eukaryota > Viridiplantae > Streptophyta > Pinopsida > Pinales > Pinaceae > Picea > Picea glauca. The sequence goes on along the minus strand of JZKD02S1863768.1, from coordinate 52,242 downwards.
ATGTAATGAGAAATGATTTCATCCAACTAGTCCCCTACCACTCCACTTCTAGGTTATTTATAATGTATTTCGGCCATCACGAATACTCCTATGACCTCACACATTAGGGGGCATCTATTATAGAAATATTTTCCTCACCCTATGCAATATTGCCCAGAAGGCCTTTTTCCATTTCCCCATGCAGACTTATAATCCATGTTTGTAATATCCAGAGATAAAAACTAATATTTTTCCACATGTACGCATCTTGCACACTATACAACATGCCTATACGCAGGCTACTCCACTACAACCCGTGTACATCGGGATTTGTGCCAGAAAATGAAAATTAATGTTGGGTTTTCATGTCACGATGGGAGATCTATGATCCTTGGCCTTCCATATACTGTATTTTTTCTTAATCGACCCTTCTGTTCCATTTTGAAGGCTATAAATGGGCCAATTCCAAGCTATGGAAAAGAGAAAAGAATTCAACTTTGAGAGAAAAGTTACTCTGGAGAAATTATTTACTTCATATTGAGTCTGCATCCCTTTGTCCTTTAAGTCTGAACATAGTGTTCAGCCCCCAATCTCTTCCATTATTTATTGAGAACCTCATTGTTTCTCTCTTATGAGCTTTCCTTTGGTGGAGGATTGAAGTGGTGGAGGCCCAGCTGGAAGGAACTTAGTTTCTCGGTTTTGAACCATGTCGACATGGAAGTCTGTAATATTTTCACTTCTGCTAATCATTTATTAATAGAAATACTATTTTCCCATCCAATTGATATCTTGCAAATATATTGAAGTATTATTCCATGGGCATATTTGTCATGTTTATTAATGGATTATTCTATCTAATGTGCTAACCTTTTATATTATCACCATATGCTTTCTATGATTGTTTGTTGAGAACTTGTTGCAGGTATATAGATTTGGGTCGAAGCACTCAACGATGGACTTCATTGAACATCTGGACGAGGTAGGACTCTTTCTTATCTCGCTTGCATATTGGATTAAATATCATTTTGTTGGGATAGAGTTGATTTCTGCAGTCATTTTCGTCTATTGTAGTTTACCCTAGCCATAGAGAGATTTTCCTCATAACACTAATACAATTTCCTTGATTATTATCCTTGATTTTCTCCTCTATTACCTATTATTGAAGGTTAAAAAGATCAAAAACAACTTAGAAGAGAACCCAATATCAATATATTGCTCTAATCCTATAGAGACTACTCTCTCTATGTTTTAAAAGATAACTACATGACACTACACTTAAATAAAAAAACTCCAACACTTGATGGTTTTAATTAGGATTCATTTCATATTTGGTTTATCAACTTGAAATTAAAATTTGATATTTTTCAAGCTAGTTGTACCTTGAGTCAAATACAAATATGAAATTAGGAATCATTAACATATCTACTAGAACATATGAAAAATAAGCTTTATGGTTTACATGATGAATTGATGATGGAAGAAAGTGGGTGTGTGAGTCAAATTTGAGTCTAGAAACCCTCCCATATTGTTAAGGCATGCAAATAGTCCATCCATGTCAAATTTCAATGCATACAGAAACAATTTGAAAAAATTTCAACATTGGCCCCATTCACAGGTCATTGTTTCCTGTGTTTAGTCCTTGTACAATTTACGTTCCTTGTTCCTTGTAAAATTCATTCGATAGTACGCATGTCCTTGCATCTAGTACTGCAAGGGAATAATTTATGGTGTTTATTAAGAAATCAATGAAAAAGATGGATTTTTCATCACAACTATGACACAAATACATTGTATATACATTAATGTAGAACCTGAAAGAAAAATGTAGAAAGACTGATGAAAACTTAAAACTTGCGTCAACCAATTTGTGTACTTTGAAAGAAAATTAGGGTTTATGGTTTAGATGATGAATTGATGATGGAATAAGTGGGTTTGTGAGTAAAATTTGAGTCCAAAAACCCTCCCATATCGTTAAGGCATGCAAATAGTCTATCCATGACAAATTTCAGTGCATACAGAAACAATTCGAAAAATTTCAACATTGGCCCCATTCACAGGTCATTGTTGCATGTGTCTAGTCCTAGTACAATTTATATTCCTTGTTCCTTGTTCCTTGTTCCTCGTTCCTTCTTCCTTCTTCCTTGTTCCTCGTTCCTTAGCCATGGTTTAGTCCCGAAGATCCATTATTTTTGTACAAAACATACTAATGGCATAAAATGTCCCACACAAAGACCAAATATCCGCTACATAAGTCTTTTGTCTTTTTTCAAGGACTATGTAACGAATATCAATTCTAA
>JZKD02S1863768.1:6432-17422 GCA_000966675.3 Picea glauca | reverse complement strand
AAAACCTATGACAGGGTCAAACGTTCCTTTTTCTGGGATGGTATGAAATAGGACATTTGTAATTTTGTAGATAAATGTGATGTGTGTCAACGCAACAAGGGAGAAACAGTCAAATCATCGGGCACACTACAACCGCTCCCGATTCCACCTACTTTTGGAAGGATATCTTTATGGATTTTATTACCGGCTTACCCAAATCAGGAAATAAATCCGTCATCATGGTGGTTGTTGATCGCCTTTTCAAGTATGCTCATTTTTGTGCCCTTCAACACCCGTTTACAGCATCCACGGTGGCTCAAATCTTCATGAATCAGGTCTTCAAGCTTCACGGCATGTCGCACTCTATTGTTTTTTATCGCAACCCAACTTTCACAAGCAATTTTTGGCAATAACTGTTCAAGATACAAGGCACCGAATTGCATCTCAGCACAACTTATCATCCCCAGACTGATGGGCAAACAGAAGTTGTCAACAAGTGTTTGGAAACATATTTGAGGTTTTTTTCTTTGGAAAATAAAAATCAGTGGGCTCAATGGTTACCCCTAGCTAAATGGTGGTACAACACTTCATACCATACAACTACACGCATGAATCCTTTTGAAGCGGTATATGGACAGAAGCCACCTTCAGTTCTCTCATACTTACCGGGTGCCTCGAAGGTCCAGGCGGTTAACCTAACACTTACAACTCAAGAGGCTATTCTCCATACCCTCAAAAAGAATTTGGTCATGGCACAGAATCGCATGAAGCAACAAGCATATCAAGGTTGCTCTGAACGTCAATTTGTAGAAGGGGACCAGGTGTTTCTTTGAATACAACCTTACAAGCAAACTTTCCTCAAGGCTGAGCATTGTCAGAAGCTAGTGCCCAAATTTCATGGTCCTTATACCATACTCAAGCGTGTGGGACAATTCGCCTATTAGTTAGCTTTGCCAAGCAATTTGAAGCTACATCCTGTTTTTCATGTTTCATGCTTAAAGAAGGTGATTGGAGCTAAGTGCCAAATTCAAACCAACCTTCCAGAGTTAGCTGAAGAATAATCCATTTGGCTACAACCAGAAGCAGTTTTGGACCAGCATGAGCGTCGCCTACGTCAGAGAACCATCAGACACCACTTAGGAACCAACTACCATTCTGCAGCAATTTCCTCATCTCAAGCCTTGAGGACAAGGTTGTTTTTAAGGGGGCGGACATGTTAGGGTCCTAACCTGCACATAGGTAGAACAATATATTCGGATGTAATAAAGTTCAATATTAACAAGGCCTTTCAACAAAATAGAATAAGGTGGATGTAAGAAGACCTAATAGAAGCTTTCGCTTCTAGAAGGATCTTCCTCTAGATGCTTCTTTTTAGTATAAATAGGATTCGAGGGTATGAGAACCCTAGCTTGGATATTATTGTAATAGAGATTTGCTCAACTAGAGGTTTCCCCCTCGAACAGGCCCGTGAACATTGCTTTCAGATTCAAAGTGTTATTTCTATTGTTATTCTTATATCATTTCAGTGTTATTGTGGTGAATGTTCTAGTTATATTGTTGCTATTCTGCCATTACTAGCATTTTATTTTAGTTTTGCATACATTTTATATCTGGTATATTGCAGTTTAGTAGCTTCCATAGGAGGGCACAACTTATCCATTTGGGGAAGTTTGATAGTGCATTGGCTAGGTTCTTCTATCTTCATTCAGATCTTCTTGCTGGTGGATTTTGGAGGCTTGGATATCTTCTCTTATAGCATTTGGGAGGAATTTATCCTGTATTGTTCTTCTTATTGTATTGGTTAGCAGCCCATTTTGTTATTATTGGGGATTTCTTCCAGATCTGCAGATCTCTTATGTACGGGGTCTCCTTACTATCTAAATAAAGGTAAAATCGGACATTGTGATTCTCTACTGATGTTCTTATATCTCTTGTCTTATTTATGAATGTATGCTTCATATCTATTGGTCTATCAATATTGAATAATCCATGCACATCTTACGGAAATACCTGCAAACAAGAGAACAAACATTACAACAGTAAACAATTAGTGTTTTGAGAAAAACAATTGGCTCAGGAACATTACAGTGGTATCAGATCTTTGATCCTCCCATCCACTGGGGGTTAGTGCATGCAGCGGTTCAGTGGAATTTACATGGGCAGACGTAGGAAACAAACAGGTGAATCAAAGGCCGAAATGGAAGGATCAGGTGAGGACAGTGAGCCACAGATTCTAGCAGGATTCGTTAAGGAGTTGCAACACTCCATAAATGTTTCATAGAGCACCCTTATGCATCATGTACATGAAAATCAGGAAACAATACGTAGGGGACAGGTAGATATGACTGAATCTCTGAGAAAGGTAAGTGAAATCCAGGAGAGGGTATTACAACTCCTGATGTAGATGACTCATGGAGGGAAGGGTCCAGAAGTTTATGGAAATAGAGAGGCTAGTGGATCTCATGGAGGGACTAGACAACAGTAGGAGCACAACCCCCATTATCACATTGAGGGACAGAGCTATGGAGGAGGTGCACCACTGGGACAGACATACAACATGACCACCCCTAGACCCTATCTACCTACATTCTTGGATACTCAACCACAACACAACTATGAGGATGGGATTGAGGACTAGGCCACATGTCCATCTGTCATTGGGACACATGTCCATCTTTCATTGGGCCACGTCATTGTACGGACTACCACATGTCATCTGTATGGTGACACGTGTCAAATTCGTATAGTGCCAATTCGGCCCGAAAATGCCAAATCTGAATGACACATGTCACCTCCTTGTGATGCCACTTCATCATGATGGCATCATCATGATGTCATCTTGATGCATGCTGATGTCACATGTTGTACATGTTGACGTCAACATTGACTTTGACCAAGTTGACTTTTTGCTTGTTTGGCAAAATGAACAGAATGTGATATCTTTCGCATGCGACATTCGTTTGAGCCCCTTTAAGTTGGTTGGGTTCGTATCGATGAGGCCTATGCACACGTCTATTTTGAAGCCATTTCGAGCACTTTGATTTTTAGGCCTTTTTTGACCCATTTTGGTTCCTGGACCCATTTTGGTTCCTAGAACCATTATGGATCACACTTCCCCACTAAAGACCTTTTGGTCCTCCAAAAGGATACTAACCAGTCATCAAGTGTGGGATATGCCACCCCACTTGTTCTCTGTCTTTAAACTCTATCATGTGCACCTATCTCATCAAGATCAACTATAAAACAACCATGATAACTGACAACATATTGTTAACCATTTGTACTCTGTCACATCTTACTGAAGCCACTATCATCCATGTTGACAACATTACTAATCACAACATCAGAAATATGAATGCAAATGAGCTAACATGTTTGTAATACTTGCACGACATTAACTTATCTTGAAACAAAGTGTGATTGATCTTCCATTCTACAATCATCTCTAGTTCTTTCTTAAGATCAATTACTTGTTTTTGGACAATTATAGGTGTGTTTCTTGCATGATTTGCCTTTATTAATTGTTCCATTGTTTGAAGATATTGATTTTATTTTAAATGATGAGCATGTAGCACATATTCTTTTCTTGCTTTGATTAAGTGATATTGATTATGTTCCCTGTACAAGATTGCTTTGCGATCATAAAAATAAGGACTGCCTAAGACCATTCCACATTCATTGAGTGACACCACATCACACGTTACCTCATCCAAAAACTTAGATGAAATTGCAAACTTTAATGTGCATTTCTTTGTTATATGCAATTTATGATTGTTGCTTATCCATTTAAGTGAGTAAGGCTTATGATGCATCTGAGTGTTTAATCCCAATTGCTTAACCAATTCCTTTGAAATCAAATTAGATTGAGATCCACTATCTATCAATGTGTCGACCTTAGTATGTCTCATGATGACCCTTATGTGAAACAATTTACTTCTAGAGTCAAATCCATTGCCAATTTTACCTGTCAAACCAACCGTTGAGTTTTTAGATTCATCACCCGAATCCGATCCCAAATTTGTTTTTCGTGTTGCTACTGCAATTGTTTTCCTCCCTTTCCTTTTTTTGAACCACTTTTGTCTCTTCTCAGGATGCAATTTCCATAAATGGTCCTCATCATGCCCTTCTTTCTTGCAATGCTTGCAAGAGGGCTTCTCTTCCTTTCTTGCCACTGAATTTTCCTTCTTGCCATTCCACTTCCTTTATTTCCTCTTTTCTCGAAGATGATTCCCCTGATACACCAACTCATGTTTTCCCTACCTCAATGTATGTTGCTTGAACATAAACCTCATCAATATTAGTAGGTCCAAACATAAATACAGTGTTTCGAATATGTGCAGGTAAACCTCCTATATACTTCATAAGATTTTCTTGGGTGTGTAAAGGAATATCTAACATCAATGCCATTTGACGAAAACCATCTGTGTATTCTTGCACTGTTTGTCCTTTTCTTAGTTTAAGACCTTGGAATTCAATTAAATCCTTCTCTTTATAACCCAAAGGATAGAATTTCTTTCTAAGTGCAGAAACACAAACTTGCCATGATGGAAATACATTACCCACTTGTTGCGTGCCTATTTGCAACTTGCTTTACCACTAGATGAGTATTGTGCCTGCAAGACGAAGTGATGCCAACTTGATTTGAGTTGCCTCATCCTTGATTTGTTGCACATTGCAATAAACCTCCATCTGTCTGGCCCAATTATCAAGCCTCTATGCATTGACTTCACCATCATACATAGGTAATTCAAATTTCACATCAAGCTTAAGTAAAAGCATTTCTTTTTTATGTTTATGGGAATGTTTTCTTGTGGTGGATTTGGAACTTGTACTTGAAGAAGAAGAAGTTGATGGAGAAGAAAGAGGTGAAGGAGTTTGAGGAGGATCCTCTCCTTCTTCATTTTTAACCTTTGAAGATTCACCTAGAAATGGTCTCTTCCGTTCCAAGTAATCCTCATATAGAACCTTCATCATCTTTGGCATGGCGAAGAAAGTTTTTTGAAACTCTTTCTCATCATGAGAAAGTCCCTCTTCTGATGCCATCTTCTCACTTTCATAATTTCTCTTTCTCGATCCAATATCAGGATTCTCTTCAACAAGTTTGCCTTCACCACAACTTATCTTTTCCCTAGTAATCATGCAAACTAAAAAACCAACCATCAACTAGCTCTGATACCACTTGATCCGAAAAGATATTTTAACGACAATGGTTGAGTTTTAAAGCATGAGTTAAATTACCATTTTGGAAATTAATGAAAGAGGGAGAATTATAGATGAAACATGAAAACCATAAATAAATATACAAATATGTAAATAATCATGAAGAAAAAAAGAAACCATAAAAACAAGGTTGATAATGGAGTTCGGTAATCTCGCCTACATCTCTAGGCCTTTGTCTTAATGGGTGAGGCTTTCTTATTTCTGTTCAAATATTCGAAAGTACCTCATAAAAGTTCCAAGTGGATTAAAAACTGATATGGTCATGTTCTACCATATCTCAAGAACCCAATAAAACTTACAGCACCGAAAATGGATGAACAGAGCTTCGATAAATGGTCTGCAAAGGTGCTCTCCTCAATGGCTTCCCTGCATAAAAATGGCTCTGGCTTTGCAATTATTCATTATTTCCCTATTTTGAACCTCCTTCCATGGATTCATGAACCTCTGGTTTATATAGGCTTGAAGTTGGAAACAAACTCCCAACTTCCCCCCAAGATCTGGCCTCAAAAAGGACCCAAGATCCTAAAAAAATGGCTAAAATCCATCAATATCAGGCATTAAATCAATAAAAATCTTATTGTATAGTAGAAAAACCCACTTTTTGAAAATAATAGGGCACAATCCCATTTCTCCGCGCTCCTGGGCATATGGGGCATTGCCATATGGCCCTGGGATAAGACCTGGTGCTCTGGCCCCCTTACCATTCGACTCCTAGTTGTGTGGCTTGGCCATGTGGCCTCGCCCTAGTCCTCCATGCCCCCCCAAAATAGAGTATCCACCTATTCTGTAGCCCCTGGTCTTGTGTCTTGGGCCATGTGGCCATGCCCCCAAACCTCCACGTGCATGTTGGTTTGTTAGACCCCCTGGTTCCTAGCCCCTGGTCGGATAAGGCTGGCCCTCGCCCACCGGGGCTTATCCCCTATTCTACGCCACCGTCAACATATAACCAAAATGTGTCATTTTGCGAGTAATCACCGCCTTTATCCCATGTGGTCCGCCAGAGGTTACAAAACCGTAGGCTTGTCCACACTAGCAAATTTGGGTCATTTTGCGACAACTATTTCAACACTCTTGCGACGTTCTGTCGTGGATATTGTGACGAATGTTGGGTCTCCCAAATGTTGCTTCACGTGACGTGGTGCGTGCAACAAGCCTGACACAACATCACAATAGCGACGACTCTAGGGAGTTGTCACAAAAGTGACAAAGAAGAAATGTTGTCATCAGAACGACTAACTAGGGAAATCATCGAAAGAGCGATAGCAGAGGGAAATCATCGCAAGAGAGACTAACAATGAAAATCGTCGCAAAAGAGACAAGGTAGAGAGATAGCCGCATGAGTGACAGGTTAGAGAGATCGTCGCAAGCGCGGCAATATAGGGATATCTTCGCACGCTCGACAATATAGGGAGATTATCACAAGATCGACAAGCGGAAGAAATTTTTGGACAAATCAACTATCGAAGGGATCGTCGCAAGAGCGACGAGAACATGGTATCTTGCGACGAAATTTCTATAAATTTTTTTGTAATTTGTATAATGATTTCGTCGCAAGATTTCTTGAGGTCGTTTCTCTTGTGACGACATATATTTATATATATATAAAAATTGATTTTTGAGCAAAAAAAATAAAATTTGATTTTTGAGCCAATTATAAAAGGAATTTTGAGCAAAACAAATTCCCAAACATCTATAACATTCATTAATAAAATTTAGGAATAAAGCACAAGTACAATATTGAACTACAATATACCCTAAGAAATACTAAACCATATAAAAAACTATATACAGTGAAAACAGTTAACAACCAAGCATTTAAAAATAGTGGTGTTTTTAAGCACAAGGAGGGAAATATTCTCTAATTTACAACAGTGCCATTACTCGTTTTTTTTTACTTATGATACTAGCGCACAACTTCCTTCTCTATTTTCACCTTTTAGATTTTTTAACCTATGTTTTGATATGAATCTGAACAACGATTTGATATTTCAAATCTGATATGAAAGACAACAATGACAAGTCTATCATCTAGGCATCCAAATTTTATGCAACTTGTGTACTAAAGTGGATGAATGATGAAACAATAGTCTGAAAAGTCAAAGATATTATTTTCTGATGTTAGTTTCCTTTCCTGTTTCCTGAGCCTTCCCCATTTCTTGGAGTTTCCCACATTTTGTGTTGTTTTCTGTAAGATGTCTAGACCATGTTTTCTTCTCTAGGTGGGTTCCATTTACAATTCAAGGACACTGACAGTTGTAGATAAATAATAAAACGATATTTTTCACAATAAATGCAAAATTTAAATTTATATCTGGCAGGGCACATGTAGAACCAAGACACAATATTCTATTTAACTATCTAGATTATGAATCAACAGTTGTGCACAAAGAAAAAGCAAGCCTTTTCCAGAACTCAATACTCTTGTCAATGGCATGTCAGGAATCAATTATAGTTGTGTAGTGGATAACTGCATTGACATGACCTTCTTTACACTGTTTAAAGATGACTAGATCAAAGTTAAAAATAAAAATTAGGGTTTAACATGGTTTCACATACAATTAACATCTCGTTATAAAAATTGGAGTGCATTGATGGGGGTCATAAATAAACAAAATTAGTGATTTTAAAGGGAAGCACAAATTTTGGGTGGTATATCTACACTATATGCATGCACATAATGGGGGAAATATCTATGATAACCTCTTTTGGTCAATTTCAAGGTTTAACTAGGTCGATTCCAACAAGTTTGAGGTCATGTGATGATGTAAAGGGGATTCAAATGAGGGTTATGCATGCCAATTGTGATGTATTTATGTGTAACTACTAAAAATGGTGCAAGTGAGCAATTTTAAGGTGATAACACCCTCATCCTCAAGACTATAGCCTATTGATGAATGCCACCTACAATTATACATGTGTACGATTTGTCAACTATTTTGGGTGAAACAAGGTGCTATGATTGCACACTAAGGAGGCCCTCCAAGTGAATTTGTTGCATGGATAGAGTGTTGGTAAGGATGCGCAACATAAGAAAATTGTTTCCATGCTAGGAACCAATTGGTCCTAGTAGAAGGAGGTCATTCACGCATCCTCTTGTGGAATTGCTACATGATAGCATAGCTTGTTGGATTCACACTGAACAATAAAATCATAATTTCACTTGGATTCGTTAACTTCCAAGATAGATTATATCCAAATCTGAAAATGCAAGAGACTTGCACTCTAAAGATGGGAGTGAATTCTGAGTGAAGAGTTGGATCTTAATATTTCTTAGAGATTAGAGTCAATGAGGATACTTTTGTAATGAAGGAAAAACAAAGCTAGGAACTAGATATAAATCCATAGAAAGAACTCAAGCCAGTAACAAAATCCAACATTCATAGTTAGATCCATGTTCAAGAGAAACAAAAAGATGGCACATTGTTCTAGATTGGTCCTCTAATATTTTGGAGACCAAAAAGCCTCTCAATGGGGAGGCCTGATTTGAAATGGATCTGAACACGGGAATGATTGTAAGAATCAATACCTACAAGTGTAATTTAAAAATTAATGAAGGTTATATAATAAAGGACAATGCAAATTTTATAGATTAAATGAGACAAAGAAAGAAAAGTAAAACAAAATAAAATAGAAAAATGAAAATAGGAGCAAAAAAGAGAGAGAGAAATGGGAACTAAAAGGTCGGTCTCTTAGCCTTCCCATTACCCCCAAGATCTCCTATTCATCCTTATGACATAACCCTCAAAGGGTATTTTGGCCAAAGAGGAAAGTATACACAAAGATCCATGAGTTACATTGTAACCAAAGATTCTCAAAATGAGAATTCAGTAACCATTGAAATTTGTTTTTCCCATTTGGGTTTCTAGAGTAAACATTGTCATTGTGTGGCATCTCATTTATGTTAAATTAATGGAATATAAGTTGGATTGGATTTTAATTAAAAGAACAACCAGTGTCCTATAAAAAACTTAGTGAAGATGAGATACTAACATGCTATGTCTCATATGTGATATGTACAAATGATGGAGAAACTAGTGAGGGCAATGGATCCATTTGCTAAGATCCCTTTGGCATATTAGTAGTATGTGGTTTTAGTGTGGGATGCAAGAGGAAACAATCTTACCCTTGTGGATCCCTTTGGAATATTAGTAGATGATCTCTTTTGCATATTAGTAGTATGTAGTTTGAGCAAATTTGGTGGTAGTGAGAACCCTTGAGTAGAATCAAGCTCGCCTTGATTGTTATGTGGGACTTCATATTTCAAAGTGCAATTTTGGGAGCTAACAATTGGCATTGTTACCAGGGAAAAAGTTTGATTCCCTGGATTCAATAGATCCAGTATAGCATGGTGTTGGGAAGTCGTATTTCTTTGAATCATTAGTTTCCAGTTGCTTGTATTGAGGGTGAGAGAAAGAAATGGTATGCAAGTCATTTCAAGGTCTCACATGGTAACCCCAATTATGGAGCACATCCCTTTGATTGTTATGGATAAATTTTATCTAGTCCAGGAGGATCAATATCTTGACTACTATAGTTTTGTGCAACACAAAAGAGATATTGATGGGGGTGGTGAGCATAATCTTTAAGGATTGAAATAATAGAATTGGATATAACCCTAAAAAGGGGAGTCTTTGTCAAATCATTGTAAATGGACAGTTATATGAGGATCCTCTATATGACATTTACTAAAATGATTATGAATAAAAACATCATAATTTGATATTTTTCTTAGAGATGACTTTTAACATTGTGTTATGGGTATGGGAGGTCATCCTAAACACATCTACTGCATATCTTGGGGCTTCACAAACCATAATAATTGTTGTGATAGTGGGTTCCTTTCCTAATATTTCCATTGAAGTTTTAGTTACAAGTTTTGCACTATATTCATGGTGGTTTTTGTTGCTACTTGGTTCTCCTCTTTTTGTATGGAAATGCCTAGAATTTCCAAGTGGAGGCATGGCGTTAGTTGGAGAAGATGATGACATCTCATGATCTCTTTTATTATCCACAGAAGTTGCATTATTTTCTTACTTATTGTAGCTTAGGTGACATACTATCACAACTCTATCATTGTATTTTATTTTTTTGACCTCATCAATGGTGTTGGGTTCCCTTTATCTTGGTATTGGTTCATAGGACCAAGGTGTTGGATCAAATCCTTTACATATCATTGTATTTTATTTTTTTGACCTCATCAATGGTGTTGGGTTCCCTTTATCTTGGTATTGGTTCGTAGGACCAAGGTGTTGGCTCAAATCCTTTACATTAAGCTCTAAGCATGATACTAGGGTTTTAGGTCGCTTCTTGTGAATTTTGTTTTGTTTTGAGGGCGTGTTTATCCCACACACCTTATTGAATATATGTGGGGGATAGATGTTTGGTCTTTTCTCATAGACACATTGCTCCCTTGCACATCAATGAAGTTTTTTTAAAGGGACAAATTAGTTGACATATGGTCAAAACTCTCTCGTTGTCGTTTATTTTGTTTTCTTCATTGATGGTATTGGGTTCCCTCTATTTTAGTAGTGGTTTGTAAGATGTGTGGAAAAACCTTGGGAATTTACAGTAATGAATGGGATACTAATGGTCCCAATAATGAAATATAAAATGGAGAATGTGAACATGTTCATGGCATGTTTCAAGATAAAAATGGTATGGCATGTGATGCTCTAAAACTTCATGATAGCATTAATCTCTCTTTGTCTTCAACTATAGTACAAAATTAAGGATATATTGCATCTAACACTAACCATGGGTTCAATGATAATCAAATTATTGGTGCTAAATC
>JZKD02S1863757.1:11148-24737 GCA_000966675.3 Picea glauca | reverse complement strand
CAAATTGGTTGCAACCAATACAATAAATTCAAAATATTTCAATACTTGGAGCAGTTGTGCAACAATTTAATTCTGTCAACTAGAATACTTTTTTTTTAATCAAATGATACATTACGTTATGAGCTCTATGTCATCCTTTTTGGCAACATATTTTGGCAGGAAATTAGGAAATTTTCGTTTCATGAAGAGATTGTGTACTCAGTCCATCATCCTTTCTATCAAGGCTCTCTTTAGTGACTCATACCTGTGACATACACTGGACCCTCATGAGAAGTAACATTTCATTCAGGAATAGAGGCTTCTTTAAGAACTTGTGACATTGATGTCAAAGAAGTTTTACTCTGTGTCTATTACATTTTTCCTGTAATGATTCTAGTTATTCTATCAGTGAATGACCGAAGAAGTCAGCTAGGAAGTGCTTTGTCAATATTGAACACAACACTTTTAGACAGCCAAGCAAGGCTAGAGTCAGGAGAAACTCTTGGTGCATGAATGATATAACAATTTAGGTGAGTACTCAGCTAGACTTCAAGGATTTATTTTTGTGTTTTGTCATGCTTGAAACTTTTAGTCTGATATGGTGTCTTTTAGGACTTGAAGAAAATCATTCTCTAAAACTTGAAAGGTTTAGCCACTTCTTGCAAAGCAAGTGACAAAGCTAATCTCCTAGGAAACCATGATATTTTATGTATTCAGAGCTAGAATTAAGAACATGTTTGTATGAGTTGCAAAAATGTCCCTTGAATGAGAAGAGTGCTAGTTTAGTAATTATCTTTGAACATTTTGATATCAACATGTTAGTAAGTGTTCTAGGTGTTATGTTTCAAATCATCCATTTTCCTTTTCTTGGTGTGCAGGGCATGAGCTCCATAGATTGCCTTTGGCATTTATTGGGAAATTGCAAAGCTCTGGATAAGAGGGTCCCGAGTAATTGTTTAGGATGTTCCTTTATTGCTTGAGGCTAAGATGAATTGGCTAACAAAGCNCTTTTAGACAACCAACCAAGGCTAGAGTTAGGAGAAACTCTTGGTGCATGAATGATATAACAATTTAGGTGAGTACTCAGCTAGACTTCAAGGATTTATTTTTGTGTTTTGTCATTCTTGAAACTTTTAGTCTGCTATGGTGTCTTTTAGGACTTGAAGAAAATCATTCTCTAAAACTTGAAATGTTTAGCCACTTCTTGCAAAGCAAGTGACAAAGCTAATCTCCTAGGAAACCATGATTTTTTATGTATTCAGAGCTAGAATTAAGAACATGTTTGTATGAGTTGCAAAAATTTCCCTTGGATGAGAAGAGTGCTAGTTTAGTAATTATCTTTGAACATTTTGATATCAACATGTTAGTAAGCATTCTAGGTGTTCTGTTTCAAATCATTCATTTTCCTTTTCTTGTTGTGCAGGACATGAGCTCCATAGATTGTCTTTAGCATTTATTGGGAAATTGCAAAGCTCTCGATAAGAGGGTCCCGAGTAATTTTTTTGGATGTTCCTTTATTGCTTGAGGCTAAGATGAATTGGCTAACAAAGCCTGTTATTGTGGTATGGGTCGATCCCGAAAGCCAACTTCAACGACTTGTGGTGAGCGATGGAATATCTGAAGAACAGGCTTTGAATAAAATACACTCTCAGTTGCCTTAGGATTCCAAATGTGAAAGAGTTGACATCGTGATAGACAACTCAGGCTCATTACAGGCAACAAAAGAACAAATCCATGATATCTCACATTAAATTACTGGACCATTGATCCGTAAAGCATATCTACGATCAAGAAACGGGGTGTTATCAATTTTGGGTGTAGTTGTTGTTATGATTTTAGAATGTACCAAGTATTAGTCCATAGTATCTTCCTAGTGATTTATAGTTTGAATGTATTATATTTTTGGAAGGAATTATGAAGTCAGTCTGCTTTTGATTGTTCTATGCTATCTCTTGTTTTCTGGTAATTTGGCTATTTGGGGTTTCTATTCAAAATGGAACATGATGGGAACCTAATAGTTAATGGCTGCATTAAAACTTGGATCAGCGAGCCACACCTATATTTTTGACATTGATATTCATGGCAAGTCAAAATAAACAATCTATTGATAGGGAATTGTCATTAATAATATGCATTAGCGAATTATGGGATTGACAATGACTAATGGAATTTTAAGGTGAACTGTGTTAAATAGGCTACATTTCACTTGCCCTAGAAGAGGCCTCTTGTACTAGATCTGGGATTGATGTACTGTCAGTGAGATATTTTTATATTTTTATGGCACATGGGAGAGGGGAAGGACAAGTAAGCAAGCATACATAAATCAAATAAATCAGATGTTTTAAATAAAGTTAAGTTCGATTAGGTAAATTATAACTTAATATAATAAAGTGGTTGTACGAGAATTGTGGTACGGGACATTGTCTCCCTTTATGTATTGACATTATTTCTATTGAATAACTACCGAGTAAAATCTCTGTCATTTTTCTCCTCTCTGAAACTATTCTGCTATTGTGTATGTGTGTTATCTAATAGTGGTGAGGTAGTTCCCCTCTCTTCAATAATATGAATTAAATATTCTTTTAGCAAGAAAGTTGTTTCGTCATGAAGTAAAATCATGATAATAATTTCAAATGTTGCAAATTGAAATAGAAATGCAGAACTATATGCATTAGATGAATTCAGTGTTTTGTAGAAAATGCACACAATTTTAGAGAAAGTCGTTTGAGTTATGTGCAAGTGATCCCGACTCATCTTCTATATCTACCAGTCGATTCTTGCATGTCTAGGTTGGCCTATTACTCTTTTGAGGCCAATGTTAGTAATTTGCAATGTACAGTATGAAGTTTGACCCTGTCCCAGTCTAATATCTTTCCTCATGCTAGTAATTTGCAATGTAGAGTATTAAAGTCGGCCCTGTCCAATATTTTTCTACTTAAGCCAACCTACTTTTCTTTTATAAATGCCTACTTTTTATTGTGATTGTAGACTGTTCTTTGGCATATTAATAATTAAAGATGCATAATGCGAACTGTCTCTTTATAATAGCTCTTCTAACTGGGGCCATAACACCTGCCATACCAATCTTCATTCTTCCTACCAAAATCTAAATTAAATTAGTAACCAATTGGTTAATATACAAATTGGTTTCAACCAATACAATAAATTCAAAATATTTCAATACTTGGAGCAGTTGTGCAACAATTTAATTATGTCAATTAGAATACTTTTTTTTAATCAAATGATACATTATGTTCTGAGCTCTATGTCATCCTTTTTGGCAACATATTTTGGCGGGATTTTAGGAAATTTTTGTTTCATGAAGAGATTGTGTACTCAGTCCATCATCCTTTCTCTCAAGGCTCTCTTTAGTGACTCATACCTACTACATACACTGGACCCTCATGAGAAGTAACATTTCATTCAGGAATAGAGGCTTCTTTAAGAACTTGTGACATTGATGTCAAAGAAGTTTTACTCAGTGTCTATTACATTTTTCTTGTAATGATTCTAGTTATTCTATCAGTGAATGACCGAAGCAGACAGCTAGGAAGTGCTTTGTCAATATTGAACACAACACTTTTAGACAACCAACCAAGGCTAGAGTTAGGAGAAACTCTTGGTGCATGAATGATATAACAATTTAGGTGAGTACTCAGCTAGACTTCAAGGATTTATTTTTGTGTTTTGTCATGCTTGAAACTTTTAGTATGCTATGGTGTCTTTTAGGAATTGAAGAAAATCATTCTCTAAAACTTGAAAGCTTTAGCCACTTCTTGCAAAGCAAGTGACAAAGCTAATCTCTTAGGAAACCATGATTTTTTTTATGTATTTAGGGCTAGAAATAAGAACATGTTTGTATGAGTTGCAAAAATTTCCCTTGAATGAGAACAGTGCTAGTTTAGTAATTATCTTTGAATATTTTGATATCAACATGTTAGTAAGCTTTCTAGGTGCTCTATTTCAAATCAGCCATTTTCTTTTTCTTGTTGTGCAGGACATTAGCTCCATATATTGGCTTTGGCATTTATTGGGAAATTGCAAAGCTTTGGATAAGAGGGCCTCAAGTAATTGTTCTGGATGTTCCTTTATTGTTTGAGGCTAAGATGAACTAGCTAACAAAGCCTGTTATTGTGGTATGGGTCGATCCCGAATGCCAAATTCAACGGCTTGTGGTGAGGGATGGAATATCTGAAGAACGGGCTTTGACTAAAATACACTCTTAGTTGCCTTTGGATTCCAAACGTGAAAGAGATGACATTGTGATAAACAACTCAGGCTCATTACAAGAAACAAAAGAACAAATCCATGATATATCACGTCAGATTACTGGACCATTGACCTGTAAAGAATATCTTTGATCAAGAAATGGGGTGTTATCAATTTTGGGTGCAGTTGTTGTTATGATTTTAGGATGTACCAAGCATTAGGCCAAAGTACATTCCTAGTGATTTACAGTTTGAATGTGTTATATTTTTGGAAGGAATTATGAAGTCAGTCTTCTTTTGATTGTTCTATGGTATCTCTTGCTTTCTGGTAATTTGGCTATTTGGGGTTTCTATTCAAAATGGAACATGATGGGTACCTAATAGTTAATGGCTGCATTAAAACTTGGATCAGCCAACCACACCTATAGTTTTGACATTGATATTCATGTCAAGTCAAAATAAACAATCTATTGATAGGGAATTGTCATTGATAATATGCATTAGCGAATGATGGGATTGACAATGACTAATGGAATTTTAAGGTGAACTGTGTTAAATAGGGTACATTTCACTTGCACTAGAAGAGGCCTCTTGTACCAGATCTGTGATTCTTGTATTGTTAGTGAGATATTTTTATATTTTTATGGCACAGGGAAGAGGGGAAGGACAAGTAAGCGAGCATACGTAAATCAAATAAATCAGATGTCTTAAATAAAGGTAAGTTGGATTAGGTTAATTATAACTTAATATAATAAAGTGGTTGTACGAGAATTGTGGTACGGGACATTGTCTCCCTTTATGTATTGACATTATTTCTATTGAATAACAACCGAATAAAATCTCTGTCATTTTTCTCCTCTCTGAAACTATTATGCTATTGTGTATGTGCATTATCTAATAGTGGTGAGGCAGTTCCCCTCTCTTCAATAATATGAATTAAATATTCTTTTAGCAAGAAAGTTGTTTCGTCATGAATTAAAATCATGATAATAATTTCAAATGATGCAAATTGAAATAGAAATGCAGAACTATATGCATTAGATGAATTCAGTGTTTTGTAGAAAATGCACACAATTTTAGAGAAAGTCGTTTGAGTTCTGTGAAAGTGATCCCGACTCATCTTCTATATCTACCAGTGGATTCTTCCATGTCTAGGTTGGCCTATTACTCTTTTGAGGCCAATGCTAGTAATTTGCAATGTAGAGTATGAAGTTTGACCCTGTCCCTGTGTAATATCTTTCCTCATGCTAGTAATTTGCAATGTAGAGTATTAAAGTCAGCCCTGTCCAATATTTTTCTACTTAAGCCAACCTACTTTTCTTTTATAAATGCTTATTTTTTATTGTGATTGTAAACTGTTCTTTGGCATATTAATAATTAAAGATGCATAATGTGAATTGTCTCTTTATAATAGCTCTTCTAACTGGGGCCATAACGCCTGCCATACCAATCTTCATTCTTCCTACCAAAATCTAAATTAAATTACTAACCAATTGGTTAATATACAAATTGGTTGCAACCAATACAATAAATTCAAAATATTTCAATACTTGGAGCAGTTGTGCAACAATTTAAATCTGTCAACTAGAATAATTTTTTTTAATCAAATGATACATAATGTCCTAAGCTCTATGTCAGTGTTTTTGGTAACATATTTTGGCAGGATATTAGGAAATTTTGTTTCATGAAGAGATTGTGTACTCAATCCATCATCCTTTCTATCGAGGCTCTCTGTATTGACTCATACCTGCTACATACACTGGACCCTCATGAGAAGTAACATTTCATTCAAGAATAGAGGCTTCTTTAAGAACTTATGACATTGATGTCAAGAAATTTTACTCAGTGTCTATTACATTTTTCCTGTAATTATTCTAGGTATTCTTTCAGTGAATGACCGAAGCAGACAGCTAGGAAGTGCTTTGTCAATATTGAACACAACACTTTTAGACAACCAACCAAGGCTAGAGTCAGGAGAAACTATTGGTGCAGGAATGATATAACAATTTAGGTGAGTACTAGGATTTATTTTTGTGTTTTGTCATGCTTGAAACTTTTAGTCTGCTATAGTGTCTTTTAGGACTTGAAGAAAATCATTCTCTAAAACTTAAAAGGTTTAGCGACTTCTTGCAAAGCAAGTGACAAAGACAATCTCTTAGGAAACCATGATTTTTTATGTATTCAGAGCTAGAAATAAGAACATGTTTGTATGAGTTGCAAAAAATTCCCTTGAATGAGAACAGTGCTAGTTTAGTAATTATCTTTGAACATTTTGATATCAACATGTTAGTAAGCTTTCTAGGTGTTCTGTTTCAAATCATCCATTTTCCTTTTCATGTTGTGCGGGACATTAGCTCCATATATTGGCTTTGGCATTTATTGGGAAATTGCAAAGCTTTGGATAAGAGGGTCCCGAGTAATTGTTTTGGATGTTCCTTTATTGTTTGAGGCTAAGATGAACTGGCTAACAAAGCCTGTTATTGTGGTATGGGTCGATCCCGAAAACCAACTTCAACTACTTGTGGTGAGGGATGGAATATCTAAAGAACATGCTTTGGATGAAATACACTCTCAGTTGCATTTGGATTCCAAACGTGAAAGAGTTGACATCGTGATAGACAGCTCAGGCTCATTACAGGCAACAAAAGAACAAATCCATGATATCTCACATCAGATTACTGGACCATTGACCTGTAAAGAATATCTTTGATCAAGAAACGGGGTGTTATCAATTTTGGGTGCAGTTGTTGTTATGATTTTAGGATGTACCAAGCATTAGTCCAGAGTACCTTCCTAGTGATTTACAGTTTGAATGTGTTATGTTTTTGGAAGGAATTATGAAGTCAGTCTGCTTTTGATTGTTCTACGGTATCTCTTGTTTTCTGGTAATTTGGCTATTTTGGGTTTCTATTCAAAATGGAACATGATGGGAACCTAAAAGTTAATGGCTGCATTAAAACTTGGATCAGCCAACCACACCTATAGTTTAGACATTGATATTCATGGCAAGTCAAAATAAACAATCTATTGATAGGTAATTGTCATTGATAATATGCATTAGAGAATGATAGGATTGACACTAATTAATGGAATTTTAAGGTGAACTGTGTTAAATAGGGTACATTTCACTTGCACTAGAAGAGGCCTCTTGTACTAGATCTGGGATTGATGTACTTTCAGTGAGATATTTTTATATTTTTATTGCACATGGGAGAGGGGAAGGACAAGTAAGCAAGCATACGTAAATCAAATAAATCAGATGTCTTAAATAAAGTTAAGTTGGATTAGGTTAATTATAACTTAATATAATAAAGTGGATGGACGAGAGTTGTGGTACGAGACATTGTCTCCCTTTATGTATTGACATTATTTCTATTGAATAACAACCGAGTACAATCTCTGTCATTTTTCTCCTCTCTGAAACTATTCTGCTATTGTGTATGTGCATTATCTANTTAAATAAAGTTAAGTTGGATTAGGTTAATTATAACTTAATATAATAAAGTGGTTGTATGAGAATTGTGGTACGGGACATTGTTTCCTTTATGTATTGACATTATTTCTATTGAATAACAACCGAGTACAATCTGTGTCATTTTTCTCCTCTCTGAAACTATTCTGCTATTGTGTATGTGCATTATCTAATAGTGGTGAGGCAGTTCCCCTCTCTTCAATAATATGAATTAAATATTCTTTTAGCAAGAAAGTTGTTTCGTCATGAAGTAAAATCATGATAATAATTTCAAATGATGCAAATTGAAATAGAAATGCAGAACTATATGCATTAGATGAATTCAGTGTTTTGTAGAAAATGCACACAATTTTAGAGAAAGTCGTTTGAGTTCTGTGCAAGTGATCCCGACTCATCTTCTATATCTACCAGTCGATTCTTCCATGTCTAGGTTGGCCTACTACTCTTTTGAGGCCAATGCTAGTAATTTGCAATGTAGAGTATGAAGTTTGACCCTCTCCGAGTCTAATATCTTTCCTCATGCTAGTAATTTGCAATGTAGAGTATTAAAGTCAGCCCTGCCCAATATTTTTCTACTTAAGCCAACCTACTTTTCTTTTCTAAATGCCTATTTTTTATTGTGATTGTAGACTATTCGTTGGCATATTAATAATTAAAGATGCATAATGTGAACCGTCTCTTTATAATAGCTCTTCTAACCGGGGCCATAATGCCTGCCATACCAATCTTCATTCTTCCTACCAAAATCTAAATTAAATTACTAACCAATTGGTTAATATACAAATTGGTTGCAACCATTACAATAAATTCAAAATATCTCAATACTTGGAGCAGTTGTGCAACAATTTAATTCTGTCAACTAGAATACTTTTTTTTTATCAAATGATACATTATGTTCTGAGCTCTATGTCATCCTTTTTGGTAGGATATTAGGAAATTTTCGTTTCATGAAGAGATTGTGTACTCAATCCATCATCCTTTCTATGAAGGCTCTCTGTAGTGACTTATACCTGCTACATACACTAGACCCTCATGAGAAGTACCATTTCATTAAGGAATAGAGTCTTCTTTAAGAACTTGTGACATTGATGTCAAAGAAGTTTTACTCAGTGTCTATTACATTTTTCCTGTAATGATTCTAGTTATTCTATCAGTGAATGACTGAAGCAGTGAGCTAGGAAGTGCTTTGTCAATATTGAACACAACACTTTTAGACAGCCAACCAAGGCTAGAGTCAGGAGAAACTCTTGGTGCATGAATGATATAACAATTTAGGTGAGTACTCAGCTAGACTTCAAGGATTTATTTTTGTGTTTTGTCATGNAGCAGTTGTGCAACAATTTAATTCTGTCAACTAGAATACTTTTTTTTAATCAAATGATACATTATGTTCTGAGCTCTATGTCAGCCTTTTTGGCAACATATTTTGGCAGGATATTAGGAAATTTTCATTTCATGAAGAGATTGTGTACTTAGTCCATCATCCTCTCTATCAAGGCTCTCTGTAGTGACTCACACCTGCTACATACACTGGACCGTCATGAGAAGTAACATTTCATTAAGGAATAGAGGCTTCTTTAAGAACTTTTGACATTGATGTCAAAGAAGTTTTACTCAATGTCTAGTACATTTTTCCTGTAATGATTCTAGTTATTCTATCAGTGAATGACCGAAGCAGTGAGCTAGGAAGTGCTTTGTCAATATTGAACACGACAATTTTAGACAGCCAACCAAGGCTAGAGTCAGGAGAAACTCTTGGTGCATGAATGATATAACAATTTAGGTGAGTACTCAGCTAGACTTCAAGGATTTATTTTTGTGTTTTGTCATGCTTGAAACTTTTAGTTTGCTATGGTGTCTTTTAGGACTTGAAGAAAATCATTCTCTAAAACTTGAAAGGTTTAGCCACTTCTTGCAAAGCAAGTGACAAAGCTCATCTCTTAGGAAACCATGATTTTTTATGTATTCAGAGCTAGAATTAAGAACATGTTTGTATGAGTTGCAAAAATTTCCCTTGAATGAGAACAATGCTAGTTTAGTAATTATCTTTGAACATTTTGATATCAACATGTTAGTAAGCGTTCTAGGTGTTTTGATTCAAATCATCCATTTCCCTTTTCTTGTTGTGCAGGACATTAGCTCCATATATTGACTTTGGCATTTATTGGGAAATTGCAAAGCTTTGGATAAGAGGGTCCCGAGTAATCTCTCTGGATGTTCCTTTATTGTTTGAGGCTAAGATGAACTGGCTAACGAAGCCTGATATTGTGGTATGGGTTGATCCCGAAAGCCAACTTCAATGATTTGTGGTGAGGGATGGAATATCTGAAGAACGGGTTTTGAATAAAATACACTCTCAGTTGTCTTTGGATTCCAAACGTGAAAGAGTTGACATCGTGATAGACAACTCAGGCTCATTACAGGGAACAAAAGAACAAATCCATGATATCTCACATCAGATTACTGGACCATTGACCTGTAAAAATATCTTCGATCAAGAAACGGGGTGTTATCAATTTTGGGTGCAGTTGCTGTTATGATTTTAGGATGTACCAAGCATTAGTCCATAGTACCTTCCTAGTGATTTACAATTTGAATGTGTTATATTTTTGGAAGGAATTATGAAGTCAGTCTGCTTTTGATTGTTCTACGGTATCTCTTGCTTTCTGGTAATTTGGCTATTTGGGGTTTCTATTCAAAGTGGAACATGATGGGAACCTAATAGTTAATGGCTGCATTAAAACTTGGATCAACCAACCACACCTATAGTTTTGACATTGATATTCATGGCAAGTCAAAATAAGCAATCTATTGATATGGAATTGTCATTGATAATATGCATTAGTGAATGATGGGATTGACAATGACTAATGGAATTTTAAGGTGAACTGTGTTAAATAGGCTACATTTCACTTGCACTAGAAGAGGCCTCTTGTACTAGATCTGGGATTGTTGTACTGTCAGTGAGATATTTTTATATTTTTATGGCACATGGGAGAGGGGAAGGACAAGTAAGCAAGCATACGTAAATCAAATAAATCAGATGTCTTAAATAAGTTAAGTTGGATTAGGTTAATTATAACTTAATATAATAAAGTGGTTGTACGAGAATTGTGGTATGGGACATTGTTTCCCTTTATGTATTGACATTATTTCTATTGAATAACAACCGAGTACAATCTCTGTCATTTTTCTCCTCTCTGAAACTATTATGCTATTGCGTATGTGCATTATCTATTAGTGGTGAGGCAGTTCCCCTCTCTTCAATATTATGAATTAAATATTCTTTTAGCAAGAAAGTTGTTTCATCATGAAGTAAAGTCATGATAATAATTTCAAATAATGCAAATTGAAATAGAAATGCAGAACTATATGCATTATATGAATTCAGTGTTTTGTAGAAAAAGCACACAATATTAGAGAAAGTCGTTTGAGTTCTGTGCAAGTAATCCCGACTCATCTTCTATATGTACCAGTCGATTCTTCCATGTCTAGGTTGGCCTATTACTATTTTGAGGCCAATGCTAGTAATTTGCAATGTAGAGAATGAAGTTTGACCCTGTCCCAGTCTAATATCTTTCCTCATGCTAGTAATTTGCAATGTAGTGTATTAAAGTCAGCCCTGTCCAATATTTTTCTACTTAAGACAACCTACTTTTCTTCTATAAACGCTTATTTTTTATTGTGATTGTAGACTGTTCTTTGGCATATTAATAATTAAATATGTATAATGTGAACTGTCTCTTCATAATATCTCTTCTAACTGGGGCCATAACGCTTTCCATACCAATCTTCATTCTTCCTACCAAAATCTAAATTAAATTACTAACCAATTGGTTAATATACAAATTGGTTGCAACCAATACAATAAATTCAAAATATTTCAATACTTGGAGNGCTTTGAATAAAATACATTCTCAGTTGCCTTTGGATTCCAAACGTGAAAGAACTGACATTGTGATAGACAACTCAGGCTCATTACAGGCAACAAAAGAACAAATCCATGATATCTCACATCAGATTATTGGACCATTGACCTGTAAAGAATATCTTCGATCAAGAAACGGGGTGTTATCAATTTTGGGTGCAGTTGTTGTTAAGATTTTAGGATGTACCAAGCATTAGTCCATAGTACCTTCCTAGTGATTTACAGTTTGAATGTGTTATATTTTTGGAACGAATTATGAAGTCAGTCTGCTTTTGATTGTTCTACGGTATCTCTTGCTTTCTGGTAATTTGGCTATTTGGGGTTTCTATTCAAAATGGAACATGATGGGAACCTAATAGTTAATTGTTGCATTAAAACTTGGATCAGCCAGCCACACCTATAGTTTTGAAATTGATATTCATGGCAAGTCAAAATAAACAATCTATTGATAGGGAATTGTCATTGATAATATGCATTAGTGAATGATGGGATTGGCAATGACTAATGGAATTTTAAGGTGAACTGTGTTAAATAGGGTACATTTCACTTGCACTAGAAGAGGCCTCTTGTACTAGATATGGGATTGATGTACTGTCAGTGAGATATTTTTATATTTTTATGGCACATGGGAGAGGGGAAGGACAAGTAAGCAAGCATACGTAAATCAAATAAATCAGATGTCTTAAATAAAGTTGAGTTGGATTAGGTTAATTATAACTTAATATAGTAAAGTGGTTGTACGAGAACTGTGGTACGGGACATTGTTTCCCTTTATGTATTGACATTATTTCTAATGAATAACAACCGAGTACAATCTTTGTCATTTTTCTCCTCTCTGAAACTATTATGCTATTGTGTATGTGCATTATCTAATAGTGGTGAGGCAGTTCCCCTCTCTTCAATAATATAAATTAAATATTCTTTTAGCAAGAAAGTTGTTTTGTCATGAAGTAAAATCATGATAATAATTTCAAATGATGCAAATTGAAATAAAAATGCAGAACTATATGCATTAGATGAATTCAATGTTTTGTAGAAAATGCACACAATTTTAGAGAAAGCAGATTGAGTTCTATGCAAGTGATCCTGACTCATCTTCTATATCTACCAGTCGATTCTTCCATGTCTAGGTTGATCTATTACTCTTTCGAGCCCAATGCTAGTAATTTGCAATGTAGAGTATGAAGTTTGACCTTGTCCCAGTCAAATATCTTTCCTCATGCTAGTAATTTGCAATGTAGAGTATTAAAGTCAGCCCTGTCCAATATTTTTCTACTTAAGCCAACCTACGTTTCTTTTATAAATGCCTATTTTTTATTGTGATTGTAGACTGTTCTTTGGCATATTAATAGTTAAAGATGCATAATGCTAAGTGTCTTTTTATAATATCTCTTCTAACTAGGGCCATAACGCCTGCCATACCAATCTTCATTCTTCCTACCAAAATCTAAATTAAATTACTAACCAATTGGTTAATATACAAATTGGTTGCAACCAATACAATAAATTCAAAATATTTCAATACTTGGAGCAGTTGTGCAACAATTTAATTCTATAAACTAGAATACTTTTTTTTAATCAAATGATATATTATGTTCTGAGCTCTATGTCAGCCTTTTTGGCGACATATTTTGTCATGATATTAGGAAATTTTTGTTTCATGAAGAGATTGTGTACTCAGTCCATCATCCTTTTTATCAAGGCTCTCTGTAGTGACTCATACCTCCTACATACGCTGGACCCTCATGAGAAGTAACATTTCATTCAGGAATAGAAGCTTCTTTAAGAACTTGTGACATTGATGTCAAAGAAGTTTTACTCAGTGTCTATTACATTTTTCCTGTAATGATTCTAGTTATTCTATCAGTGAATGACCGAAGCAGTCGACTAGGAAGTTCTTTGTCAATATTGAAGACAACACTTTTAGACAACCAACCAAGGCTAGAGTCAGGAGAAACTCTTGGTGCCTGAATGATATAACAATTTAGGTGAGTACTCAGCG
>JZKD02S1863735.1:70159-83387 GCA_000966675.3 Picea glauca | reverse complement strand
TAACACTAGTTGAATTGCAAGATTAACAATTGTTTTAATTAGCATGTTAATAAGGAGGCCAACTGCAATGTTAATAATTGTTTGCTAGAATGATCAAGATGGAGTTTAAATTGCACGGATAATATTCGTTAAATGGAAGTGTTGACGATAACGTCTGGTTGCAAAGCTAATGTTGTTGGGTTACTAGAATGTATGGTGATAACGGGTAGGAAGGGCAAGTCAACCAGGAGAATGTAATGTCAGGGGTTAACCATTATGATATGGGTGTCGTTGCTTATTTAGGGCATTTACTGGGAAAAATGCATTGTGTCGTGCTTATGTTCGTCCCTGATTTGTAGTACTGGGTGGTATTGTATGGCATAGTGTGTTTGTGTCGGGCGGGATATAGAATCCTCTTGCATCTTAGTATGTATGTCTGTGGGTAACCCGGTGGAGAGAATCTCGTGTTGTATCAAGGGTATCGGGCTGTTTAAAGGCACAGTTCCACTCTTGCGACACACTCTGAGCCGTATCAGTAGTCTCAGGCTGTTTAAAGGCACAGTTCCACTACTGCGACTCCACTGTCGAATTCTTTCATTCTGTGACCGTACTGTACCTAACCCCTGGCGTCCGTCTCTGCCTACAACCGTTAGTTGCCTGCCTCCTGTTCGAGGCGTTCGCTTCTGGTTGTCGCTTGATATGTAGGGTCATCTTGATTGTGTTCGTCTCACTTGCGTCTGGTTGGTTCGAGTGTGACATAGAGTCGAGGGGGTTGTTTCTTCTACACACGTGCACACACTTTAAGAAAAAAAAATTCACTGATTGACTGAGTAAATGTCCTTAGCTAGGAGGGGTGTTACATATGGTATCAGAGCCGGTTCGACTCGCGACTTGGGGTTCGCTACAGCTTTCGTCGACATGCGTTGGTTTTATTATACTGTTTTTGATCGATTTGATTGGGTGGGTGCAGGTCATCATGGTTAGAGGACGTCGCGGAGGCAGACGACGGGGTGCTAGGGAAGGAGGCGAGACGCCTCCAGCAGCATCCACGCCTGAGGGGTATAACCCCCAGGGAGGCGAGCAGGTTCTTCGGGAGGAACATATATCAGTTGGTGATGTTTTTGGGATGATGAGATCCTTCCAGCGCATGTATGAGGCTCTGATCAACCGTTTGGACAGAGATGAGGCCAGGGCGCTGGCACCCCCTGAGGTTCTGCCGCGTGCACCGGCCGTCACAGGTAGCATTCACCGTGAACTCGAGAAGGTAAAATTTCCTGAGTTCTTTGGTGCCCCGGACGGTGCAGCCGCCGAGGCATGGTTGGAGAATATGGCGATGTGCTTCGCACTTCGCGATTATACCTCCAACATGAAGGTCCGCATGGCGGTCTTTCAATTGAAGGGGAGCGCTCTTCTATGGTGGAAGACACTCCTGCCGCAGCTGAACATGGCTGAGGAAGATGTGTCATGGGAGTTGTTCGAGGAAAGGTTCCGAGAGAGGTACCTTTCTGACAAATTCATTGAGCGTCAGCTCAACGAGTTCAATGAGCTACGACAGGGAGGTCGTACAGTGCCCGAGTACGAGGCACGTTTCATGGAGTTGCTCTGGTATGCTCCGCACCTTAACACAGAGAAGCTCAAGGTCAACAGGTTTGTGTTTGGCCTTAACAACAGTCTGCGTGCCAAGGTTAGGATCTNGGACCCAGACAATCTACCCAAGAAAACTGAAATCAATCCAAGGGATAATCACATCTCCTTTCAGGTATATTATTCAATCTCACCAGATTCATATCTGATCAGGTGTAATTATCACCAATTATTGTCAAAATATTATACTGATATGAAGATTATGCTGATCTGTTACATGTGTTTGGGGTTGCAGTGCGAAGATGTGCAAGCTGTGGAGAGAAAGCTGCAAGAAATGAAGATCAAATATGTGAAACGAATAGTGGAGGAGGGAGGGATATACGTTGATCAGCTATTCATCCATGACCCCGATGGCTTCATGGTTGAGCTCTGCAATTGCGAGAATTTTCCAGTGGAGCCCATCAATATCACGGGGCCTGCAGCGGCCTGTCTGAGGCTGCCTTCTCAGGTAGCCTTCAAAAAAGAGAGTTGCATTCACAAATTCAATCCACAGACGAAGCAGATGCTGATAGTGGGTGCAAGCGCAGCGCAAAAGCAGTTCGCTGTCTAATGTTGAGTGTAGTCTCATGTTTACATAATAGTATTATTTATAGAATTATTTTGTGACAGTAAAATGTTTAGAATAAAATTTGTAAAGGATTGGCACATCAGTTGCGAGTTGTTTTTTATGATTTATGTATACTGTTGAGCTTCATCAATTTTAAGTTTAAGTTTTAAATCATTTATGTATACTGTCGAGCTTGATCAATTTTAAGTTTGATTTTTTTAAATCATTAAACGATTTAAGTTTTGGTTTTAAATCATTTATGTATAATGTTGAGCTTGATCAATTTTAAGTTTTTTAAAGAATTAAACGTTTTAAGTTTTGGGCTTTTTAAGGAGTTAGGTTATATAAATTTGGTTTAAATGTTTTTCCTTTAAGTTTGAATAGTATTTTTGAATAAAAATTAAATTATTTTTAAAAAAAATATTGAAACACTTAAATTATACAAATTTAATCATTCTCATCTACAATTCTAACCATTTAATTTACATTTCTAACCCTTTCTAACTAATTTCTAACAAAATTAACTACACATCTTCCTCAAACGAAGACACCACTCTCAAGGTACAAACCAATTTTGATATTCCTATATTTTAAGCTCAAATAGATGCATAAATGGTTAAACCTTTTAGAAGGGTATTTTTTTGTTCTCAACTTTTTCGATAGAGAAAAGATTATGTTTGCGCTCTTCAAGGCCATCCCCCATGTCAAAGATTAGTGGGAGACTTTCTATGAGAAAAAGGAAATAGAGGGATCTACATTGTTTGTAGTTTCATCCACTTGGAGTTCCTTCAGGGATGTTATTAAGGAACAATACTACCATGTTGGAAGTTATTACGACTTATATACAAGATGGACCAAACAGTGCCAGAGTTCACCAATGTCTTCCACACCTTGTGCATCAAGATGGGTATCAAAGATTCTGAGGGACATCTAGTGTTCAAATACTACGATGGTCTACATAGCTACATCCAGAAAGAAATGGAGTTTCTGTACATTTCGTCCTTGGGCGCAGCCTATCGATATGCTGTCAAAATCGAGCAAAAACGTAAACAAAAGACATGACAATTTGGGTCTGCAAACCCCTCACAGCAGAAGCAAGGAAAAGGCAACCCCAAACCATAGAACAAAGGGTAGAGAAAGGATGGGAAGCCTCAGGACAACTAGTCCAAACCGCAAACAAAGAAGGAAAATAGGAAAACAAAAAAAGACACAAAGAATTGGTGTGAGTTCCATAAGAGCCCCTCACATAACATTGTTGAATGTCGCTCAAAACAGTCATTGGTGACCAAGGTGAAAGCCTCTTAATCAAATGTAGGATATGACTCAAAGTCAAAACCGGAAAAAGGAAGACATATTATTGATGCAAAACCCAATGCCACCATTATTGCTACCACCAAGGTCCAATTGGACAAGCTTGATGAACCAAAGGAAGGTGAGCATCTCTTTCATTCACAGATGTGGGTGAAGGGTACTCCGCTGCACTTCATCGTTGATAGCGATAGTAAAAAGAACCTCATCTCAATGGATGTCGTCAAATGGCTCGACCTGCAGACAATGTTGCACCCAGATCCATACACCATCAGATGGCTTCACCAAGGAAGTGATCTTCACATCAACCAATAATGTCTCATGTCTTATGGTATAAAGTCGTTCAAAGATGAGGTATTGTGTGATGTTTCTCCCCTTGAAGTTTATGAATTTCTTTTTGGCCAACCTTATTTATGGAAACGTCATGTTGTTTATGAGTCTAGGCCTCATAGTGTTATTATTAATTTGGACAGGAGATTATATAGGATACCAGAGGTAGTCCCATCTACCTCCATTTCCTTGATCTATGCCAAGCAATGCAGGAAGGTCATCTCTCAGATCGGGAAGTTTGTCTTCTTCGTGATTCATACTCAGAGTAAGAGGAAGGTTGCAGCCACATCCATGGCATCCATGATAGGTCTCTCCACATAGTAGAAGAAAGTGGATAAGGTCATGGCAAAATAAAAATACATCTTCTCCTCACCCACTGGGTTACCTCTGCACTGTCAAGTGAAGTACTGAATCGATCTGACCCCCAACGCACCGCTACTGAATGGGCCAGTCTATTGTCACTCTCTGTCATAAAATGAGTAAATTAAGCACCAGATCCAAGAGTTTCTCAAAAAGGGGCATATCCGACCAAGCTCATCACCTTGTGGAAGCCGAATCATGCTTGTGTAGAAGAAATACGGGTACTGAAAAATATGCATTGATTATCGAGCCCTAAATAAAATCACAAACATGAATCGGTACCCAATTCCATGAATTGATGATCTCCTTGACCATCTCAAGGGGGGAAAACACTTCAGTAAGATTGACCTAAAGTCTAACTACCACCAGGTTCCAATAGTGCAAATCGATGTATGAAAGATTGCCTTCAATTCCAAAGAAGATCATTTTGAATGGTTGGTCATGCCCTTTGGCTTGAAAATGCCCCAACAACTTTCATGAGGATAATGGATGATATCTTGCGGCTTTTCACCAATTGTTTTGTGGTAGTGTATTTGGATGACATCCTCAGCTTTAGAAAGAATTAGGCGTAACACTTGCAACACATTCAATAGATTCTACACAGTTTGCAACAACACAAGCTATATGCAAATTTGGAAAAAGGCTCCTTCAGCATGAACATGGTCCAATACCTAGCTATATTGTTGATGGTCATGGGGTGCATGTAGATCCAGCCAAAATACAAGTCATATGTGACTGGCCAGCCCCGACCACATTCACTAAGATCTGAAGCTTCCTAGGCCTTGCCAATTTCTATCCCAGGTTCGTGTTGGGATTCTCCCACATTGCATGGGCCCTTAGCCAAGTGACCAAGGGCACTGGCAAGGAAAAATTTGAAGAAACGCTTATGCTCAGCCTTGATGCTCTCATTACCAGACCTACAATAGTCGTTTGAGATTGAGAGAGATGCTTTAGACTATGTTGTGGGTGCAATTCTCACTCAGCATGGACATCCCGTGGCCTATCATAATGAGACACTGTCATATATGGTCTGTCAGTACCCCACTTATGACAAAGAGATGTACTTCATTGTACAAACTTATCGCCAGTGGAGGCATTACATTCTCGGGAAGGAGATAGTCATCCACACTAATCATAAGCTTTTGCATTTCATGTAGACACAAGGAAAATTCCAGAATGAACGCCATCAGAATTGGTCCACATACTTGCAATTGTTCCATATCAACATCAAGTATAAGATAGGGAGCACCGACCACGTCGTTGACTTCCTCAATTGACCTCTAGTTTCCGCATTAACCATGGTGCTACACTCATGTGGGCATGAGACCTCTGGATGGCCCCAACTCTATGAGTGTGATGTTGACTTCGCCACCACCTACCAGATGTTGGGAACAAACATAGTTGTCACTCATTTTCATCTATAGGACAAGTTATTGTGTCCTCTGGGCCATTGTTGTGTTCCATCAAGCGAGTGCGCGAAGATGATTTGGGAAGCTCACTACAGTCAAGTGGAAGGACACTTCGGCGTAGAGAAGACAGTGGCAGTGTTGCAACACCATTTCTACTAGATGAAACTCTGACAGGATGTCAGCAAGTATATCAGGTCATGTGTGGCCTATGTCATTTCCAAACCGACCATTAAGAAACAAGACATGTACACCCCTCTTCCTACTCCTAACAGGCCTTGGGAATCCATCTTGATAGACTATATGCCGTGCTTTCCTTCAACAAAGCAAGGAAATGACTGTGTTTTCGTGGTTGTTGATCGATTTTCCAAGATCTTGATTTTGGTCTCCTATAAGAAGAGAATCACAGTAGAGGCCACTGCCAAGTTCTTCTTGGAATGAGTGTGGGTACATTTTGGGATACCAAAAACCATCATCTCTGATCAGGTGGTGTTGGGATTTCAACCATTGGGTCCCATGGATGTTGTAGTATCACTTGCGTCCAGACATGAAGAATCCTTCTATGCGCAAACTGAAGCCGACAAAACCACCTGGTTCATTGAATTAATCCAGCACATCTGCCAATAGGTTCATGATATTTTGCAGAAGTCCAATGCATCTCAAGATGATGCAGGAGTATTATTGGACCATAGAAACTACACATATGAAAGAATTAGATCTTTAAATAAATGACAGAGTAAAATATATAAAGAATTAGATCTTTAAATAAATGACAGAGTAAAATATATAGAAGACATCATCAACATCATCCTTCTTACAATCAACAAGTCTACAAGCAATATCATTAGATGCATCATCATGAGAATCAACAAATGAAGTAGTTTATCATAGGTTTTCAAATACCCCATTAATCTTCTCAACATCAGATTTCTTTAGAATGGCATGTACTCAACTAACTCCTAGTTCAAGAAATTTTTGTAAAATTGCAATTCTTGAATAGACTCATCTTTGCTAAATATATACAAAAATAAAATATCATAATCTTTCTTTAAATCCTATTCATCAAACAACCAAACGTTTGTATGCTTAGAGGCAAGCAACTTCCTCATGAAGCTCATCAACAAAGACTTCAAGAAGGAACCCTCATTCTCTAATTGGGTATTGTTTTTCTCCCACCCAACAATCCTTTCCTTAATACCTCAATTTTTTTTTTTTTGTGTACAATTAAGAAATGGTGCTATGCAAGGCAACAATTTATGTACAAAGGCAATGATGGGATCCATTCAATTTTTTTAAAACCAAATCCAAGTCACTCATATTCAAATACTCTTACATTGATTCAAAAGCAAGTCAACTCTCTTTTACTGCTAGTCGATTTTCAACTCAACTCTTTAAATAAAGGAGAAAATTAATAAAGACAGAAACTTAACCCCTTTTTCATTGAAAAGTTTTCCCAAATCTTGTACGAATTTTGTAGGAAATTATAGTTGCACCTTGTTGATGGTAATTTTGATCATGAAACTTTGTTGTAGAGGATTTTAGTCCATTTCAAAAAGACTTATATTATTGAAATTTCAAAGAAATGAGTGAATCCATCTGAAACTATACTTTTAGAAGAAAAAATAAACTTAGCTGAAATGTTAAGTTAGTCCAATTATTAACTCACTTAAATAATAAACCACTCTAACTATATAATATACTTGATAAAAGCTAATTCATTACAACTCCCAACTCCAAATCACTTAAAACATCTCATTATTAATTATGCTTTGAATTTTGCTAAAAAAAAATTGTATAATTAATTTAATTTTTTTGAAAATTTTAAAATTAAAAAATTAAAACCTAAAATAATAATTAATTTACTTCTAAAATTTCAAACCTAAAATTATAATTAACTTATTTATAAAAGTTAAACCAAATGGAAACTATGTTTTTTTTTTTAAATTAAATGTGTTTTGAATGTATTATGAAATAAGGGATATTCAAACCATCTCTAATTTTATATTTCTCAATAATTAATAATTGAACGCTCTTATCTCAACCATTCTAAACCATAATAAATATTATTTTTTCAAAATAGCAAACCCTATCATAAATATCTCTAAATAAACATCATCTTTTATCTTTTATATTCAGAGTACGCCGGTTTTCATCATTCTTCATAGTCCTTGTGCTTTCTCCATATTTATAGACACAAAACTATGAAATTAAAATACTATCAAATTTAGATTTTAACAATTTCTCATTTTCAATATTCCAAAAAGAATCCCAAAGAAATAGGGAGATTTGAGTTTGTCTTTAGTCCTCGCGGCTTTGGTGAGGGCGAGCAACATCCAGCCTGCTGCAGACTCTTAATGACTGCAGACCGGATGACCGTACAACCATGCTCTCCCTTTTCCATACCCCGCGCATTCACCATCATGCTCCCATCCGCATCCCATCTCGCGATGCATACATGCTCCCATCCACTGTGCCCGCCCTGATTCCGGCGATCCATCTTCCGGCGGCTCCATCAAACGCATCAAACGTCATCTCCGATAACGTTAACATTAATTGACACAGTTGGCAAGTATTGTACACATTAATTGACACTCTGTTTGAAATTCAAAATTCAAATACTGTGAATGCCTCCCAAATGCCCCGCGCATTTTCATCGGTGAACATTACACTCTAGCTGCAGATATCTTGATTACACGTTTTACAAACCACAAGAAAGATTACCATCTGATTCATCTGTTTTGTGATCTGGCCATGTCGCCATACTGGTATTATTTTAAAATATACCATGCAGTATTATTCATTGTGATAGATGACGGATCTTTTGGCCTTGCAGAATGATGGGGAGGAGGGGTTTAGATACCTTGGTTTTTCCAGCATGCTGCTCAAAGGGCCACGGCTTGTCTTTCTAGTATCTAAGGGTACGCCATAGCAAATTTGGGGCCCCTAAAATAGGGAGTTTCTGCTATGGAGGGAGCTGTTAAATTTTTTGTCATCCCAGTCCACCAGAAGGCCGGGGGAAAGCCTTTTGAGATTCTGCAAATAAAAAGGTATGCCGACAGCCTTTGCCTGCTAACCATTGAAGAGCAATTAATTTTCTTTTGATTTTACTGTGGCTTATTAGAATTTATGTTATTTCTGTTGGCAAGCACTATGTTCCTCTTCACCTTGTGTTACAGTTTGAAAATTAAATATTATTATGCTTGGGCTCTACTCGTCCCTCTTGAACAGGCTGTATACACAGGACTTGAGCGTCGAGGAGTCTTTTGTGTAGAGGCTGTACAAAATATACCCCACCAATACCACTAACAATACAATTGGTCTCAACATTCGTAG
Organism: Picea glauca; assembly: GCA_000966675.3. Classification (NCBI taxonomy): domain Eukaryota; kingdom Viridiplantae; phylum Streptophyta; class Pinopsida; order Pinales; family Pinaceae; genus Picea; species Picea glauca. The sequence goes on along the minus strand of JZKD02S1863735.1, from coordinate 74,480 downwards.
CCCCAACTTGTTCGACAACAAATACTAATATATCTGGTGAAGAGGCAGGCTCTCTTCACTTCTAATCACTCTCTCTTGTCCATCTCCAAAACCAAGAAGCTCCAAGAATAAGAAGATAGTGCACATCTTATCTTCTCCAACAATCAGACGTTGTTCTTTCAAAAATTTAGGAGGGCCATCCTAAAGATGGGGCAGTTGGGCGTGCTCACGGACAAGATTCAAGGAGAGATTTGGAGCAACTGCTCTGCTCCGAATCCCCACACCTCATATGGATGGACACTTACAGCTCTGGTCAACAACAATGCTCAAATTCACGACCTGTAAATCAATCTTATAGAAATCTGAACTGCATTCAATCTTACCTAATGCTTTTCTCGTTTTAATTAGGTTGAAAGGGTATACTTATTGGAGATGGGCACAATTAATCACCTTTTAATCTAAAATTCTAATTTGATGGCTAACAATTGAAAATGTTGGAATATTCTTAGTCATCCTCTCAAATCAATGAATGTGATTTACTCTTCATAACTTTCTTGTATTTTTGAATGCATCAGTTAACCTGTTTACTTTTTAACATTTCCCTAATCATATTAAGAAATCACTGTACCACCATATGATTACCACGTTAACTGATTCACTTTTGGAATTACCACATTTAAGATTAATTGTGCCCATCTCCAATAGATATACACGTGTAATGATACCCTAACCTATGCTTATAATTGTCTTCCTGAGATTATTTCTGTTTAAAACGTAAAAGGTTGCACTTGTGAAATAATTGTGGTTTATGAACAGAGATAAAATAGAATTTTGGATTATATATATATAAAAAAGAAAAATAAGAAAATTAAAATCCAAAAATTTAATTAAAATATAATTATTCATTTTAAAAAATATTAAAATAAAATTTAATATGATAATAAAATTTATAAAAATATATTTCAAATTATCTTAAAGAACTATTTAAGTATCAATTAAAATTATAATAAATATAAAACAAAATGAGTATTTTGATGTATATTGTTTTTTTATGAATTAATTGTTGTATAATAAAAAAGAGTAGAGATAAAATAAAATTTTTGATTATATATATATATATATATATATATATATATATATATATATATATAAAAGAAGAATAAGAAAATTAAATCCAAAAATTTAATTAAAATATAATTATTCATTTTAAAAAATATTAAAATAAAATTTAATATGATAATAAAATTTATAAAAATATATTTCAAATTATCTTACGGCATTATTTAAGTATCTCTTAACATTATAATTATTATTATCCAAAATGAGTATTTTGATGTCTATTGATGTTTTATGATTAAATTGTTGAATATTAAAAATGAGGTTATATAGTGTCTTGTTGTTCATCTTATTTGGAATGGATCTAGAATATTTAACAATATTATTTGTTGTTAATTTTATTTAAAATGGATTTAGAATATTTAACAATATTATCAAATTTTAATTGAGATTTAAATATAGGAAGTTTCTTAGTTCATATTTTAACTATCTTCAAAACATCACTCTTGAGTATATAAGGCACACTCTTTGGAATGAATCTAGAATATTTAACAATATTATCAAATTTTAATTGAGATTTAAATATAATAAGTTTTTTAGTTCACATTTTAACTATCTTCAAAACATCACTCTTGATTATATAAGGCACGCCCTTTGTAAAGGTATATTTTACAACCTAATCTGTATTATAATATCTCAAACAAATTTCCCCTCAATTGCACCACCTTATCACTCAATCTATGTTTATATATTTCAGGCAAATCTGTAGTAACTTCACCACGTCTCTAGCAACGAGGTTGTGAATGCTAGTCTCTCTTCACCTAAAGGACACATATTTCTTTCTTTGTTGTTCTTGGTAATGATGCCAATAGGGATGTTGTTCTTTGAGATGTTCCTTTGAGAGGAACTATGCTAGACATCCATTGGAGGTTAGATAACCTTCTCACTTTAGGGTGAAATGAAAGATTCCAATAGATGGAGGGGTATCCTTCAATATAAATAGATATTATGATAAACTTATTTTCATTTAAAGGTTTTATATAATTTATAGAAAAAAAGATATAACCCATTAAACAAAAGAATGAGACTCCAACACTATTTTCTATAATTACATAAAATGCACATTTATCTTGACCAATGGCACAGAAAGAGTAATCTTGTGAAAACTGCAAAAGATTTTAGAGAGGGATAAATACTTCAAATACCAATGAGGGTAGAATTCCTTGATACTTAAAGATGTATGAAACATCACAAACAATAACAAGGTATGGAGGTCATTAGTATCCATTAATACGTTACGAAAAAGTATTGGGCATTAACTAATGAATCCAAGGATTCAAACTCATTCATGGAACCATTCAAAATATTAAGAACATCACATAGAATTATAATGATAGTAGATATCACAATAAGAAAAGGGATTTACTTTAATTTTTTTTTTAGTTTTACTTGAACCATAACTATTGCAATAAACTAAGATCAAAAAAAAAATAACCATGCACAAGAACACAAGAAGTATCCTGGGAGACCCTTCTCAACAAGGGAATAAAACCCAGCCAATCCTTTGCTATATTCCTCAAGAGAAATACCTCCCACACCATCACCAAACCTAGCACACAAGAGGGTATGCGCATATACAGAAGCTGACCACTTTCGTGTATGCGCATATACAAAAGTGGCCAGCTTCCGTATATGTGCATATATGAAAGTGGTCAGCTTCCATATATGCGCATATACAGAAGCCGACCATTTCCATATATGCGCATATACGGAAGCCGACCGCTTCCATATATCCGCATATACGTAAGGCGATCATTTCCGTATATGCGCATATACGAAAGCCAACCATTTTCGTATATGCGCATATATGGAAGTGGTCAACTTCCATATATGCGCATATATGAAAGTGGTCACATATACGACACATGTACGAAAGTTGACCACTTCCGTATATGCGCATATACGGAAGTGGTCAATTTCCGTATATGTGTATATAGGACACATATATGAAAGTTGACCACTTCCGTATATGGGCATATATGGAAGTTGACCAATTCCATATATGCACATTTACGGAAATGGTCGGCTTCCGTATATGCGCATATACGAAAGTGGTCAAATTTCGTATATGGGCATATACGGAAATGGCCGACTTCCGTATATGCACATATACAAAAGCGATCAGTGCCCGTATATGCGCATATGCGGAAATGGTCGGCTTCCGTATATGCGCATATATACGGAAATGGTCGGCTTCTGTATATGCGCATATACGAAAATGGTCGACTTTCGTATATGCACATATATGAATGTGGTTGGATTCTGTATATGCGCATATACGAAAGCCAACCATTTTTCGTATATGCGCATATACGTAAGTGGTCAGCTTCCGTATATGTGCATATACGAAAGTGGTCAACTTTCGTATATGTGTCATATATGTACATATACGGAAGTTGACCACTTCAGTATATGCGCATATATGGAAACTGACCACTTCCGTATATGTGCATATACGGAAGTGGTCAGCTTCTGTATATGTGTCGTATATGTGGATATACAGAAGTGGTCAACTTCCATATATGTGCATGAACGAAAGCCGACCATTTCTGTGCAAGGGGTCTTATAGAGTTAAGCAATGACTTCAAGGTTCACTTTTCTCACTTTTTGTGGTGAATTTTGTTGTTAGTTGAACACAATTATGGAGAACATAGAAATTTTGAATGCCATTGACCTTGATGGGTTAGCTAAGAGGAAACTTCCCTATCTAAAGTTGAGGTGGTGGTGATGGATCATGATGTTCTAATGCATTCCAAATCTAGAGGAGGCACAACAAATCATACCATCGATCTAAGTGTGTTAGAATGTTCAAATCAAATATGACAAGGCTACATATGAGTGATGACATTGAACCCACTATATCGATGAAAAACAAAAAACAACAAAACCAACCAAAAAAAAAAGATGACATATTTTCAAATAGTGAAACTAAAGGAAATAGATTTTCAAGGATGGGACGGGAAAACCTCCCTTAGATGGAAGAATCTAGTTGTATCTATTGATTCTACTAAAATATCTAAATAATGAGGAGTGCAAAAGAGTATTTGGTAAATATTACACATGGCATTCAATCATCCTTCCAAGTATCTTCAAAAAATGAACAAGGTCCAAATGAAACTAATATAAGTAAAAAGAATAATCCAAATTAGAAATATTATAAATGTGATTCTAAAAGGAGGAAAAGCTAGGGTGATGGCTATAGTAGTTTAAATCCATTATATATATA
>JZKD02S1863735.1:57991-70094 GCA_000966675.3 Picea glauca | reverse complement strand
AATTTTCACATTTGGCAGTGAAAGTTGTTTTGAGGAGAAGCATAAATATGATTGGTCTCGATGAAAGAGGAATAAATCCTTTGGATTTCATTATAGTACAACATATAATATCTCTAATTCCACACAACAAACAATTGATAAGGAAACACTTGTGAATTTGAAGAGCATGTGAATGAAGATGTAGTAGCCATGAAATCAATTTTAACATATGAACATATTCTCATTCAATCCTTAGAAATATTTAATAGTCTAAGCTCATTTACATATAAGTCTTAATGACATTTATAGAAGTGGTCAGCTTCCGTATATGCGCATATACAGAAGTGGCCAACTTCCATATATGTGCATATACGACACATATACGAAAGTTGACCACTTCCGTATATGCGCATATACGGAAATGGTCGGCTTCCGTATATGCGCATATACAGAAGTGGTCAAATTTCTTATATGCGCATATACGGAAGTTGGCCACTTTCGTATATGAACATATATGGAAATCGACCATTTCCGTATATGCGCATATACGAAAGCTGACAGCTTCCGTATATGCGCATATACAAAAGCTGACAGCTTCCGTATATGCGTATATACGAAAATGGTCAACTTTCATGTGTGCGCATATACGAAAATGGTCGCCTTCTGTATATGCGCATATACAGAAATGGTCAACTTCTGTATATGTACATATATGGCACATATACGAAATTTGACCACTTCCGTATATGCACATATATGGAAGTGATCAGCTTCCGTATATGCGCATATACAGAAGTCGACCATTTTTGTATATGCACATATACAGAAGTCGATCGCTTCCGTATATCCGCATATACGGAAGTCGATCGTTTCTGTATATCCGCATATACGTAAGCCAATCATTTATGTATATGTGCATATACAGAAGAAGACCATTTCCGTATATGCGCATATACGAAAGTGGTCAGCTTTCGTATATGCACATATACGTAAATGGTTGGCTTCTATATATGTGCATATATGGAAGCCGACCATTTCCATATATGTGCATATATAAAAGCCAACAATTTCCATATATGCGCATATACAAAAGCCGACCATTTCTGTATATGCGCATATACGAAAGCCGACCATTTCCGTATATGTGCATATACGAAAGTTGACTATTTCCATATATGCCCATATACGGAAGCTGCCAGCTTTCTTATATGCACATATACAGAAATGGTCGGCTTCCGTATATGTGCATATATGGAAGTGGTCAACTTCCGTATATGCACATATACGAAATTGACCATTTCCGTATATGAGCATATACGGAAGCCGACCATTTCCGTATATGCACATATATGGAAGTGGTCAACTTTTGTATATGTGTTGTATATGCACATATACGGAAGTTGACCACTTTCGTATATGCGCATATATGGAAGTGGTCAACTTCCGCATATGCAAATATAAGGAAATGGTTGGCTTTTGTATATTCGCATATATGCAAATTGTCGACTTCCCTATATGCACATATACAGAAGTTGACTGCTTTTGTATATGTTCATATACGGAAGCGGTCAACTTCTATATATGTGCATATACGAAAGTCAACCATTTCCATATATACAGAAGTGGTCAACTTCCGTATATGCACATATACAGAAGCTGACCACTTCCATATACGTACATTTACAGAAGCTAGCCACTTCCGTATATCTGCATATGCGAAAATGGTCGACTTCCGTATATGTGCATATACAAAAGTTGATTGCTTCTGTATATGCGCATATATGGAAATGGTTGGCTTACGTATATGAGCATATACAAAAGTGGTATATACAAAAGCTTACCACTTCTGTATATATATACAAAAGCTGACCACTTTCATATATGCACATATATGAAAGTGGTCAACTTCCGTATATGCGCATATACAGAAGCCAACCATATCTGTATATGAACATATACAGAAGTCGATCGCTTACGTATATCCACATATATGGACGCTGATCATTTCTGTATATGTGCATATAGGGAAGCAAACCATTTTTGTATATGCGCATATACGGAAGCGAACCATTTCCGTATATGCGCATAATATTGAAACCTCAAAACATATTAATATTCACTTTTAAACTAACTCTTGCTTCTTAACATAAAGATGTTGCTACTATATAACTAGTGAATGTACATTTCCATGGTTCTTTTTCCTATATTATGTGCTTTATTTTGCTTAGTTGTCACTTCTCCTTTATTTCTTATATACTTCCTTCAATTGATTTAAATAAACATAGGTTGACTCATTACTATTATTCAAGAAAAACTATGCCACTTGAAATGATCCACTGGTGGTCCATAAGGGAGTAAACTTTGGCTCCTACCAAATTCCTCCCCCCTTTGACCATTAACCCATTACCTTATATTCAAGAAAAATGATCTCTTAACCATTTAAAACACATTTTTATTTCATTTTATCTTTTTATAATTTTAACATATTTTACTAATAAATAAAATTTATGAAATAATTCTATATTTATTTATATTTAGATAATATAAATTGTTTTATTTTTTTGCTAAATTGTATTCTCTCTTACAATGTTTAACTATCCAAATTACCAAATGTATTAGTTTGGTTTCCTATTGAAATAAAAGTAGATTTACAACTACAAAGAAAATTGGTTTTACTATTCATACAAAGTTTTAAAACAAATCACCCTTGAAATATCAAGCATGGTACAATGTATTAATAGTGAATTAAACACTTCATAGTTCAAAACTCTATATTCAATTCAACACTCTTTAACAAAAAAAAATTAGAGAATAAGAGTTATAAGTCCAACTATATTAAAGAAGGGTTTGGGTACCTTCTTCATTTTAAAAATGAGTTTATGATCTTCCTTTGTGTTTTTGGTTCGGAACTAAATCTTCTACTTTAAATCTAACATTATGGTTTGGTTTTGATTCAGTATAGGCATAATAAGTTGATTCGATATTTGACTTGAGAATGTTAATTATAATTAGGTTTTTTATATTTTTATTTAATAATATTTGTTAGAATAATATAATGTGTATGAATTTGATAATTAAAAATATGTGTTTTTTATAGTCATAAATTCAAATCTAAGAAGATTAATTTACATAAGTAAATTAAATAATCAAATTGTTACAAGCAATCCTTCCTTCATCACACAAAAGAGGGAGTTTTGCATGAAACATCTCTTATCCCACTAATAAAAAAAATTCATACATTAATTTCCATCCCACTAAGATGTGAACTTTTCATTTTAATTATAAAAATGATAATAATAATTTTATGTTAAATCTTAGAATCAATCCATCTTAGATGCTTAAATTTCTGTCCATGGAAATAGAAATTTAGTAAAACTTTTCACAACTGCTAATATTCACACACACATTGAATATTGCCTTCCCTAATATTCCCTCCCTTATTCCCTTCCCTAAATTGTAGACTATCTCCTTATTGAACTTCATATCAAGGTTTAAATTTTACTCCTTTCTTTTAAGTTGCTCGATACACATATCTTGGCATTTTTCGATGGGGTTCGTACAGAGGTCAAAGATCTAAACGTGAGCGTTCATCTTCAAGTTACCCTCTTTTCCTTTTCTTTCCATTTCTTTCCTGATATTCTGTCATGTAATTGGATGCCTATTTTCACACGCACTCTTTTAATATGAATAGATATGGTCTATAAGACTTGTATTCAGTAATTTCTACTGAACAAGGAAATAAAATATATATCATAGGCTGTAGAAATTCCATACCCAACAATTAAACCAAAATCTTTAATAGTTCGAACAGACATTTGTTGGTCAGAGTGGATTTTAATGGGAAGAGACAAACTTGTAATATATTTACAGAGCATATTTTTTATATAGAGATGTGTATATCATTCCAGGACTGTTGCAGAGCACATGACGTCATGCGATGTTTCTTTTATATATTTGTTTTCCTCTTATAAAATTGTGTTAAGCCTTCGAATCTACATTTTGTTTTTTCCCATCTTATAAAGATTACTACTATATAATCTTTTGACCTCTACCTGTTCTCTTCAATTCTGCATATTCTCTTTTATACCTTTTTCTGTATATATTTACATATATGCATGTATAACCTTTTGACCTTTATACCCTTTATCTGCAATTCTACATTTCTTTTCTATACCTATTCTCTTTACATATTTACATATATGAATATGTAACCTGTGACATTTATACTTATTCTCGTCACTTCTAAAGTAGACAGTGACCCATTTTTAAGAAAATTGCAGAGCTTAACTTAATTTAAGTGCCAGTGCAAAATAGATTTTCAATAAGTAAAAGAAAAAAGAGTCAACTAAGACCAGGGTAAACTTTTGAATACGATATAGATTTAATTGGCAGTGAAGATGTCATTAAGAGTTACGGGAAGTTCATACAATCCTATAGTAAAGGGTAAAAGGTATGAAGATAACCTCCTACAACCATGGGTTCAATCGGACGATTACCAATATTTGTAGTCACATGTATTCCTTTGCATAACAAAGCGCTTCTATGTGGAAAACCACCAAAATGAAAGGCTTTTGCTAGATATAGTCCATATAGTTCACAGGGAAGTGATATAGTGCCTATTTGGACCGACGCATTTTTCTAACATGCTACCCCATCCTACCTATTTGTTTGATTTTTACAGGGCTGCGATGCATCCATATTGTTGGATTCTGAAGGACCCATTTCATCGGAGCTGCTTTCAGAAAAAAGCTTCGGAATCCAAAAACTCAATGTGATCGACAGAATAAAGTCTGTAGTTGAAGCATCATGCCCAGGCATAGTATCATGTGCCGACATTATTGCATTATTAGCTCGCAACGCAGTTTGTTTATCTGGAGGGCCAACCATTGTGATTCCTCTGGGAAGAAGGGATTCAATCACGGCCAACAATGTATTAGCCGATCAATTTCTCCCCTCTGAAGCCATCAACGTAGACCTTATGCTCAATCTCTTCACTGCTAAGGGAATGACTTTAGAAGAATCTGTGGCAATGCTCGGTAAGACCAAAATCTGTTGGAATATATAATTCCTACTTATCTATTATACTTGCTACTGTATTGAGAGATAGAGTTCATCTCTACGTGAGTTGTGTGATCCTATTATTAAGAGGTTGTTAGAAAGTTGGATTGGTGAGATCCTAGTTTGGTGTGTGGTTGAGATATTCTCTCAACCTCTCCAGTTATCTTTAGAATAAGTTAGATTTGATAACAACCTGTACACTCTATATAATAGAGTCCATTGTATTGATATTGTAAGAAATAGAATATCTGTTTATATCACTCTACTCTCCCATTTTAACATGGTATCAGAGCTTCAAGGCTGGGTGTGACTCCCTCACGAGAGTGCCCAGGCACATGAGGAGAGTAGAGTGATTAGTGATCGATAGCCTATGTGATCAGTAGCCTGTGTAATCTGAGCTGCAAGAGTGACACGTCGCTGTCTTTCTGGAGATCTCGCTGTGATAGTGGAAACCGAGAAAAAGGGGCGCAGTCTCCATGGGCGACCGGTCAATCCAGTTCGGCGACGAATTGTTGAGCGGGGAATACCCTGAATTGTTTGTGACCTTGCAGTGTACTGTGAGCCCGCTCATTGGAAGCTTAGGCACGTGGACGACACCATGGGAGATGGTGAACAAAGGGTTTTAGCAATTGCACTCCTGGAACTTCCTGGATTACTGTTTTTCTCCATGCAGGCCTAGGTGTAGCTATCTGATTTTCTGCTTGTATGTATTATTGTTAACCATTACGTGGAAGTATAGAGAGCCACCATTGGGTATCCGTTCGGTGTATAAATTAATTTGCAGAGCGATCTGGAGCAGCGATCAGCGTGGAGATATGAATTGCAACCATGCGTGTGACTTGTGCGTGGAGAAGTTCACTGCTGTCTGCATTGTATTCTCCAGATCCTGTACGGACATGTGAAAGAGCCCAGAATTTGGTTGAAGGAGCCTGCGAACCCAAGGAAGAAGCCGCCAAGAGGGTCGTCCGCGGGGGCGGTGGTCGCATCATCAACATGAGCAGCTCCTTGGTGGGAATGTCGAAACTGGGGTTTGGCGCCTACACGGCCAGCAAGGCGGTGATGGAGATGATGACGAGAATCTTGGCGCAGGAGTTGAGGGGTACTAAGATTACTGCAAATTCTGTGGCCCCAGGGGTTGTGGCCATTGATATGTTCCTTGCCGGGAGGAGCAAGGCCGCTGTGGAAGCCGTGGCCGAATCCAGTCCCTTTGAGCGCTTGGGTAAGGTGGAAGACGTGGCTCCAATGGTTGCATTCTTGGCAAGTGACCAAGGAGTGTGGGTTAATGATCAAGTCGTCAGGGTAAATGGAGGCTGGATCAATGGCTTATTTATCCTCTGAATCTTTGTGTGGAGCCGAGTTCTGGTCTGTTGAGGTCGCTAGTGTGGAAACAGTGACACGTATAAAATGTGTGTTTGCAGTCGCCAAATACAGAGAGATTGCTTCCAGCTAGAAGCAAGAGACAGGTTACGAAGGAAGAGGAAGCCCGTGGAGAGGGCGAGATTGAAAAGCGTGTGACAAATCCTTGTCCATGACATTGTAGAGAACTCATTTCTGTTATTGTTGGAGTTTGTTATTGTTCGCGTCATTCCATGAAGATGCTATAGCGAAGTGAGGTGTACGTGCCCATTCCGTCGGACTCACAGAGCATTGATTGTGAGAAGTGTGATTGAGTTATGATTTTACAAGTATTGTTTTTTGGTTTGAAGGTGTGCATAATTATGTAATTGAAAGCAAGACTAGGATATTTTGATGTAGTGGTCCTAGAAAATTCTATGTACCTGAGTCATTGTATACCCCCTAATGTGAAAAGTTCGTGGTAATCTAGAAACCACTATGTAAAGCATGGTTACAGATAATCCGAGAAAACCTGTTGCATGGTTGAGGGTAATCCGAGAAAACCCAGAGCATGGTTACAGGAAATCCGAGAAAACCTATTGCATGGTTGAGGGTAATCCGAGAAAACCCAGAGCATGGTTATAGGTAATCCGAGAAAACCTGGTGCATGGTTGAGGGTAATCCGAGAAAACCCAGAGTACGGTTATGGGTAAGCCAAAATAAAACCCAGGTTGATGATGATGTGATGAAGGGGGAGCTATGAGGAAGAATGGTTGAATGAACCATGTAGCTGAAAAGGATTTCTATAGAACTGGCAGTTATAGCGGCTGATGACCCATGTATTCCGGTAGATAAATTTCTTTTTATATGGACGTCAATAATCAGATGCAGGTACAAGAGTAAGCACACGAAGATATGACCACATAGATATTTAGATAAGTAGTCATTAAGGGAGAGTGTTGGAATATATAATTCCTACTTATCTATTATACTTGCTAATGTATTGAGAGATAGAGTTCATCTCTACGTGAGTTGTGTGATCCTATTATTAAGAGGTTGTTAGAGAGTTGGATTGGTGAGATCCTAGTTTGGTGTGTGGTTGAGATATTCTCTCAACCTCTCCAGTTATCTTTAGAATAAGTTAGATCTGATAATAACCTGTACACTCTATATAATAGAGTCCATTGTATTGATATTGTAAGCAATATAATATTTGTTTATATCACTCTACTCTCCCATTTTAACAAAATATTCATCACATAGATATAAGTATATGACACAACGTAGGCCTATCTTAAGCCAGCACGGAATAGCCAGCAGTACCACAGCTTTCCTCTGGCAATGAGTTTAAGAATCGAACCCAATACCTGTGCCTCAAGGAAAACAATCTAACAAGTTTCCTTGGAGTCAAACCCGAGATCTTTGCTTCAACAAATCCACTGGAATGCAAATCAATGCAGTATGCACAACCAACAAAACCTTGTTATTATCACATATATATCTAATGAATAAAATGTTAAGGTATTCTCTGCTTGTTGGTTGCTAGCTTCTCCTTATCTAAACTCGGTCTCAGTCTCGGTCTCGAACTCAACTCATCAACTGTAAAAATTATACACCCGATTGCAGATTTCTAGATTTCTATGTGACGGGGTTCTTTTTAGCAAGGTTCTTTGTTTCCTGGAGCATCATTGCTCGAGTTCAATTGCACAAACCAAAAACTTTTGTTTCTCGGCCCTATGGGTGCATGCCTCTTCACGGATCACACTATCTCCACTTGGCCCTCCTCCTCCTCTCCGCGAGCTTCCATTGCCATGCCTAAATTACAAAACAGGGATCGGAGGAGCTTTCATTGCCCTACCTAAATTACAAAAGAGGGATTGGAGGGAGAGGGAAAACGCTAAGTGGGGAAATCAAGGGAATTTTTTCAAATTAAAAAATGAGCGGGCAAGGACTTAAGGTAAATACAACATTAAATATCACCTGACTGTCTCCTCGATCAGCTCACTGTACCTCACGTCTCTGGGTTAACGACGGTGAATTGGAGTCTCCAGAATTAGTGATCACGGGAATCGGAAAATGAGTTGATTGAAGCATGCATGCGGATGGGAGCATGGATGCGTGAAGGTAGTGGATGGGAGCATTGGTGCCCATGGGTCTGGAAGTGCACGAGCGCGATTGCACGGTGATCCAGCCTGCAAAATCTTAATTACTCTGCAGCAGACTGGATATTGCTCGCCCTTTGGTGAGTCGTCAACGAAACTGCACCAGGATTTGCGCCGTACATGGTAATTTGGCACGTGATATTTTTCGTGTTTATTCCTTGACTTCTCTGCTATTTAATCTTAGATAAGAACAGTTTGACGCTTCGCTAGGCAACGCTGTTCATCCCGATTCCCATGTATGCATATCCGGAATAAATTATTTGTTTCCTGTACATAATAGATATGTAGTCAACAGGTTTACATTTATACATTATGCATGATTTACAACGTCCATTTCCATCTGGGGAGGCATTCAATTTTACATCTGGGGAGGCATTCAATTTTACTGTCTGCATGATGCCTTACCCAGACTGAGCATTTAATGTTAGTGTTCACTTTAGTCTGGGGGAGGTATTTCATACTTACTGGCGTCTGTATCATATTAGACTCCTTTGGGAAGGTTTACCTATTTATATGCATAATAAGTTTATGAGACAATCGTCAATGATTCTTCCTAAACGGACCCAAATTTGTTTTATTCAGTGTTTCCTGTTTGCTCTTTGAGGTGAGGATTCTCTGTTTCGTCCACAATTGAATCTTTGTTATCAAGGCGAAAAGAAGTCAAATGTCCACATAATATCGATCTATCATCTATGCGAGCAAAGGCGAACCAAGTCAAGTATTTGGATAGTCCGTAGTCCATCTTGGTCGAATTTCATCACAGTCAACTACTTACATGTGTGTCACAAAGGTGAGTTTACAGAAAGATCCATAAATTCCAACAATCCTGGTTAAACTTAGCTTGGAGGACAAATCAAACTATATAAATAAGGAACAAATTTTTTGATAAGGATTATCATAAATATTATTGATAACCAAAAACAATGATGACCTACACTTAAAAAAAACACACACAACCCACCACAGACAACAATTATAACCCACAAAACACAGACAACAATTATATTGATCAATCTGAAATGCAATAACCCTCCTCAGAATAAAAAAAAAAAGTTTGAACAATTGTGAAGTCAACAAAATTCTCTACTCAATCTACACCGAAATTAATGAAACAATCTATGCTCCATGCTTATAACCAATAACATATGTAAAGAAAGTTGACTGGACAACAAGATACGCCAGCCTTTCAATGAGTCAACTAAACAATAATAATTAACCAATAACCAATCTCTCTTTGTCCTATAAAGAGTGTGTGTAAAAAAGGACATTAAAGGATCTAAGAATCATCAAATAGGTGCCTTTTGTGGCACACAATAGTTCTCAGTTGGCATCCATGTTGGGATCTTCTATAATAAATAGTCAGCACTCTATTTAACTACAACAAGAAGTCAAATCAATCTCTACATTCCCAACCCTACATCATGAAACAACTCGGTGAAACTTAATGCAATTCATAACTAGTCCTTGTTAATAAATCCATTATAAATTTGAACTAAGGTTTAGTTAACATTGAACATCAATTTAACATCTTGCCTTTAAACACAACTAAAGGATCAATACAATATAATAGTCCATAAAGAATATATCAAGACATTCAAATCATAAGAAAAACATCTGGAACAACATAAAAAAGATGCAATAAACACTTGGTCGAGTGACACTTTGAGTTGAAACTCAAAAACATCTTCAAATCATAAGAAAAACATATGGAACAACATAAAAAAGATGCAATAAACACTTGGTCGAGTGACACTTCGAGTTGAAACTCAAAAACATCTTGAACAACATAAAAATATTCAATAAACACTTAGTCGAGTGACACCTCCAGTTGAAACTCAATCAACCACTCTAATAGATCAACTAGAATAAAGAGGGGGACAATATTATTGTAGTCGGCAATATACACAAGTAAGTAGATCTCAAGCATTTGTTCAAATGATTCCATGATTGATCATTATTCTAACCATAATCAACCTTGGTAGTCAACATTGTTCCAAAATTTGTCTAGCACGCCTCTTCTATAAAAATAATTGCCATGATTTCAAGAATATCAATTCTTGAACGGATTCCTCCAATCTTTGTGATGATGATGTTGATATGGGAAAGAACTTTGTTCCTCCTAAACAAAAGGTGCATGCTCAACAAAAGTTTCAGGATTGCCATACATATCAATAATATTGTCACGCATAATAACATTTTTCTAATTTTGACATGTTATTATTAATCCAATCATCAATCAACTTAGAAAAACCATCAAGAATTGATTTTTTTTCCTACAGCTTAGTCGAATCACTTCCACCTAAAAAACAAAACACAATAGTCAATGTAGAACCACTGTTATTTTTTGATGAATTCTTTTCATATCCAAGGCCTTCTCTAGTCAATCTTAGCTAAGGAATAATTGGAACATCAATGCCCACTCTTCCCAAGTCCACCATTGGCATAGCCCATCTTTCTCAACAACTAGGACCCGATCCCGATACCTATAGTATGTTTTTCAAATGTGGAAAGATCTTTGCATTAGTAGCCAACCATGCATGAGAAGATGTCATGAACATAATCCTTCTTACAATAAACAAGGATACAAGCAATATCATTAGGTGCACTGAATCATGAGCATCAACAATAGAAGTGGTCCGAGAGAGGTTTTCAAACACACCATTAATGTTCTCAACATTAAACTTATTCACAACAATATACAATTGACTAAATTCTAATTCAAGACCTTATTTGCAATCTTGCAATCTTGAATAATCTCATCTGAGTCAAGGATATGCAACAATAAAATAATATAATATTTCTTTAAATTTTGGTAATCATCAAATAACTCGGCAACTTTCTCATAAAGCTCCGGAATAAAGACTTGAAAAAAGAACCCTCATTCTCTGGATATTAATTTTTTCCAACCCAACAACCCTTTTCTCAAAATCTCCATTTCCAATCTACAATTAAGAAACAATACTTTACAAAGCCACAGTTAAGAAACAATATTTGTCAATGAAACAATTAAGAAACAATACTTTACAAAACAATAGTTTATGTACTAAGACAATCACAAGATCTCTCTAGTTCCTTCAAACCCAAATTAAAGGTAATTATATTCAAATAGACTTTAAAACTTTAATTTTTAACTTTACTAATTCATAAGTAAGTGTACTATCTTTTGTTTGCTAATTGATTCTCAACTCAAATCTTTAAATAAAGGAGTAAGTTAAAAAGTGGACAAACTCAACCCTTTTTTTTTTAAATTCTTCCCAAGTCTAATAGGAATTTTGAGAAAAATTATAATTCCACATGATTGATGAGAACTTTTCCCTTAAAATTTTAGTCCACTTTAAGAAGACCTATATCATCCTAATTTTAAAAAAATGAGTGAATAAAAAAAAACCTATATCATCTTAATTTTAAAAAATGAGTCCAATTATTAAATCACTCCTTTAGACTATGCTAATTAAACTTGATAAAGGCTAATTCATTACAACTCCTCACTCCAAATCACTTAAACCCACATATGTGGGTGAGGGGGGGGGCATTAATAGAAATTCTTTAATAAAGAATTTCTATTAATG
>JZKD02S1863735.1:42375-57681 GCA_000966675.3 Picea glauca | reverse complement strand
ATTTATTTTTTCACATAATGAGTCCACTTATTCACTCACTCCTTTAGACCATGTTAATTAAACTTGATAAAAACTAATTCATTACAACTCCTCACTCCAAATCACTTAAAACATCTCATTGGGTAATTTTGCTAAAATCAAAACCTAAAATCATAATTAATTTATTTAGAGAACTTAAACTATATATAGGGAAGATATATTTTTTGTTAAGTCTAAATTATAAAATTATAATAGATAAAAAGATTTTTCATCTATGATGTAGTAGATAATTATTATGTCATAAAGGATACTAAATTGGTTTTAAGAAACTACTAAAAACAAAACTATAGTAGATAATTATAATAGATAAATATAAATAGACATAATACTATCAAATTTTGATTTTCACAATTTATGATTTGCTTCTCAAATTCCATAAAAAAAAATCTACAAATAAGGAGATTTGAGTAACTCCTATCTAGGGTTAATTTTGATAGGTATTTACTCATTTTTTTCCTTCCCAATTTTAAAATCTACATATTATTGATAACTTTTACTTGATTTTCAAAACCATCCAATTGATAGATCGAATTTATTATATCTATCTATCTATCTATCTATCTATCTATCTATCTATCTATCTATCTATCTATCTATCTATCTATCTATCTATATATATATATATATATAAGTAACATATAATGAAGGATTTACATTTAGAGTGGGTTTTTTGGTGTGCCGGAAAAAGCTTATATCCATCCTTGATCACATCATACAAACTGAGAAAAGTAATAGTTCCATAAGTTATAAAGTTGATTTGTCATGTAAACTTGTAAAACATATCTCATAAATTGAGTATCATGCTCATAGGGGTTTTTGAGTGTGCTAGAAAAATCCCATTTTTATGGAAATCTATATAGAGTGAGCCTTTGGAAGTTCTGGAAAAACCCATCTTCATAGCATCAGGTAATCCTCTAAGCTGAAAATTGAAGGCTAAAAGGGAAGAGAAAAATCCCATCTTTATGGAAATCTACATAGAGTGAGTCTTTGAAAGTTTTGGAAAAACCTATCTTCATAGCATCATGTAATTCTCTAGGCTGAAAATTGAAAGCTCAAAGGGAAGAGAAAAATCCCATCTTTATGGAAATCTACATAGAGTGAGTCTTTAAAAGTTCTGGAAAAACCTATTTCCATAGCATCATGTAATCCTCTAGGCTGAGAATTGAAGGCTCAAAAGGAAGAGAAAATTCCCATCTTTATGGAAATCTACATAGAGTGAGTCTTTGAAAGTTCTGCAAAAACCTATCTCCATAGCATCATGTAATCCTCTAAGCTGAAATTTGAAAGCTCAAAGGGAAGAAAATATAGAGATTCGGGAATACTGTTAAATTCTTACATGCAACCACCCAAAGAGTAAAGCTCATGAATATTTGGTATAAAATTGCAATTGCAATTTAATATGTTTTTTGATGCTAATATTGTTATGCTTTTAATATGTTTTTTGATATGAGTATTGTCATATTTATAGATACACTTTAAGTAAGCCTAATGATTAAAAACATGTATTTCCTCATAAGAAGTCACAAATTCAAATAATGTGAAACACAATTTAAAACAAAATTCATCTTAAAAAATTAAAAAAAATATGAAACACAATAAAAAAAAATCATCCTTAAAAATTTACTTTTACTTTAACATTACAATACTTTAACATTACAATAGAAATAAATAGAAGTGCCGGTCAAATTTATACCCTTGATCCCTATATTCCGTTTCAATGGCCATTAACGGCCCTTACATTCGTGGCTTTGTTGGTCGTAATTGAAAGTGTACCGGGCACGTGATATATCCAGCTTCCTTTACTTCACCGCCATTTAATCTGAGATAAGTAGACTTCAACGCTTCGCTAGGCAACGCTGTCCATCATGATTACGTACAGGCGGAATAAATTATTTGCAGTCTGTCTATGCCTAGTCAACGGGCTCACATTATGCACGACTTACAACGTCCGTTTCCATCGGGGAAGGCATTCAAAATATTTTAATGGTCGGCATAATGCCTTCACCAGACTGATCATTAAAATCTTAATGGTAATCTTACTGGTGTTCCCTTCAGTCTGGGGGAGGTATTTCATACTTACTGGTGTCTGTGTCTTATTAGACTCCTTCGGGCGGGTTTAACTATTTATATGCGTAAGTTTCTCGGACAATCGTGAACGATTCATCCCGAACGTACCCAAATTTGTTTTAATCGTTATCTCCTGTTTGCTCTTTCGAGTATTTTCCGATCCGTCAACTATTGAATCTTTTGAGAGATATTCAATAGTTTTACGCCAAAATTAGATCGCCTTCTCTAGGTTTGTTTTCACATATACAGCGAAAATGGTGAACTCTATGAAGAATGCAGGATCAGGGCCCCTCTCTCTGAGGTCATTGAACCATATTTCTCTCGTCTGCAGATCGCTTGAGGACTCCACTAAATTTTACGAAGACGTCCTCGGTTTTCTTCGCATTAAAAGACCTGGTTCCTTTGGCTTTGATGGAGCCTGGTAAGTMTATTATATTCTCCACTSRGATTCGATAGTGTCTTTGGAGTTATGCTTTTGCTTCAATTGATCRATCTCTTTTTACTAAATCTCAGTCCGCCKAACAAGATGTATTAAATATTGTGTTCTCTGTTAACGATGCAGGCTGTTTAATTACGGAATAGGCATCCATCTGCTGCAATCTGCGGACCCAGACAATCTACCCAAGAAAACTGAAATCAATCCAAGGGATAATCACATCTCCTTTCAGGTATATTATTCAATCTCACCAGATTMATATCTGATCAGGTGTAATTATCACMAATTATTGTCAAAATATTATACTGATATGAAGATTATGCTGATCTGTTACATGTGTTTGGGGTTGCAGTGCGAAGATGTGCAAGCTGTGGAGAGAAAGCTGCAAGAAATGAAGATCAAATATGTGAAACGAATAGTGGAGGAGGGAGGGATATACGTTGATCAGCTATTCATCCATGACCCCGATGGCTTCATGGTTGAGCTCTGCAATTGCGAGAATTTTCCAGTGGAGCCCATCAATATCACGGGGCCTGCAGCGGCCTGTCTGAGGCTGCCTTCTCAGGTAGCCTTCAAAAAAGAGAGTTGCATTCACAAATTCAATCCACAAAGACGAAGCAGATGCTGATAGTGGGTGCAAGCGCAGCGCAAAAGCAGTTCGCTGTCTAATGTTGAGTGTAGTCTCATGTTTACATAATAGTATTATTTATAGAATTATTTTGCGACAGTAAAAAGTTTAGAATAAAATTTGTAAAGGATTGGCACATCAGTTGCCAGTTGTTTTTTTATGATTTATGTATACTGTTGAGCTTCATCAATTTTAAGTTTAAGTTTTAAATCATTTATGTATACTCTTGAGCTTGATAAAATTTTACTTTAAGTTTTTAAATTAAATCATTTTAGGTAGGAGTGGTTTAAACGTTTTGAGTTTTGGATTTTTTTTAAGAAATTAGGTTATATAAATTTGATTTAAATTATTTTTTTAAGATTATAATTGTATTTTTGAATTATATATAATTTCATTCCTTAAAAAAATAAAAAAACACTTAATTATACAAATTTAGCCATTCTAATCTTCTAGTGACCAATTTCTATCAAAATTAACCCAAAAATATTAAAAAAAATAAATACAGTATGCAGTTTAGGTAGTCAACAATTTACATAATTATTCAAATCTTAGATATTATTGAATGCTTCATTCTCCCATGCTCGTGGACATGATATAGAAATATAACATACACTTGTTTCCTGTCATATTTAATTATTTTCTATCTTCCTATTTCCAGCATTAGGTTGTCATAGGCCCTTAGCTTGAATTTACATATTTTATTCCTCCTTCCAATATTTGGCATTGAATTTAAATGTTATGTGTGTTTTTAAATGTATGGTGACTTTTTAATGAAGCATTGTCGTAAGAGAACAACGGGTTGTTTTTACATTAATAATATTTAATTTTTAAACCGAAAAGATTTTAATTTTTAAACCGAAAAGATGTTAAGAGAATTTCTTTATTATCTTTTTTTTTTAATAACTATTTGTATTTTTTTTTTAAATTATGGTTTTAAATTTTTTTATTTTCTAATTTATTTTAATTGATTATTTATATTTTTTTGTATATATTTGTTGATGTTTGGGTAGTTTCGAAAAGACAATATTTTAAATTGGTCATGTTGATTTGACCAAGAGAAATGACTAATTCATTCACAGAGCTTTGTTAGATAGTCTTTCTCTTAACGAGGAGTGGATAGACTCGAGGTGCTCTCACATTGTTTGCTCAAGGATGGAGTGATTTAGATTAAGTAGACGTGCATTGATCTAGGTGAATATTGGTGGCCACCCACCTATTCCAACTGGATCACATATAGATTTCATCTTAGCAGTTTCAGTTTTCATTTTGACAGTTATTTTTCTAGCTTTGGGGGTTTTGAACTTTTGGGGTTGTTTTGAGGCCCTAAACAACATTTTTTGGGCCCACCACAGTCACACTGTAGACCGAGTCAGAGTGTGATGACAAAATGTGGAGTCCTTGGATAGACTTTTCGAAAGGAATATCCTGCACCTAAAACAAAGATCGTATGCAAAAGTTACGACCCTGGGAAGTTGATGTACCAACTTACCCCAATGGGGCCCACATGACTTTTGACACTTCATCTCCTAGGGTTAGGTTTTTGGATGTCTAGGGTTTTGGTATTCATGTTTGATGTAAAAGGTCTTTTGAGCCTCATTGTACTCATTTTGCGAATGAGTGTAGCCGTCACATCTATTCACAGAGAAAATATGCCACCATTCTAGAAAGCTTGTTTGAGTCTGCATTTTGCAGTTTCATCATATTGCTTATTTAATAGAAGTCAAGTTTTATTGTATCTTTGTTATTATTCACTGTGTCTCTGTGTTAATATTAGAGATTTGTGTTTTCATTTTGTTCTGCTCATAAGTCCAAATTAGTGGTATCAGAGCGGTCTGCGCCTCGTCGTTTTTTAGTGCATGTCCCTGATGAGGTCAAGTTATACAAAGTTGGGTCTCGAGCTTGTTTCTCTTGAGGAAAAATTCTCTTGCACGCCCAATAAACCTTCCACGATGAAAGAAAATAAAGACGACGAGATAGGAGATCCTTTCAAAATGTTGCTCAAAGAAGCCCTCGAGTGACAGAGGAACGAGATGATGGAAAAATTTGCACAAATCCCTCGATGGCTACCGACAAGTGATGCATCTTTCTCAAACGAAGGAGGCACCCCATTCAAGGTACAAATCAATTTTATATTCCTATATTTGAAGGTCAAATAGATGTGGAGGCTATAGATAAATGGTTAAACCTTCTAGAAGGGTATTTTTCTGTCCACAACTTTTCTGATAGAGAAAATATTACATTTGCGCTCTTCAAGGTCGTACCCCATGTCAAATATTGGTGGGAGACTTTCTGTGAGCAAAAGGAAATATAGGGATCTACATTGTTTGTAGTTTCACCCACTTGGGGTTCCTTTAGGGATGATATTAAGGAACAATACTACCCTGTTGGAAGTTAAGATGAATTATATACAAGATGGGCCACACTGCGATAGGAAAGGGACCAAACAATGCCATAGTTCACTAATGTCTTCCACACCTTGCACACCAACCTGGGTATCAAAGACTCTGAGCGACATTTGGTGCTCAAGTACTGCGACGGTCTGCATAGATACATCCAGATAGAAATGGAGTTTCTGGAAATTTCATCCTTAAGCATAGTCTATCGATATGCTGTCAAAATCGAGCAGAAGATTAAACAAAAGACGTGGTAGTTTAGGTCTGCAAACCCCTCACAACAGAAGCAGGGAAAAGGTGGCCCCAACCCACAAAACAAAGGGCAGAGCAAGGATGGGAAGCCTCAAGAAAACTATTCCAATCCGCAAACAAAGAAGGACAATGGGAAGACAAAGAAAGACACTGGGAATTGATGTGATTTCCATAAGAGCCCCTGACATAACACCGTTAAATGTCTCTAAAAAAAGTCACTAGTGACCAAGGTGAAATCCTCTAAATCAGATGCAGGCTCCGAATCAGAGTCCAAACCAAAGAAAGGAAGATGGATTATTGATGCAAAACCTAATGCCATCATTGCTACTACCACCAAGGTCCAACCTAACGAGCTTGATGAATGAGAGGAAGGTGAGCCCCTCTTTCATTCACAGATGTGGGTGAAGGGTACTTCGTTTCACTTCATCATTGATAGCGATAGTCAGAAGAACCTCATCTCAACGGAGGTTGTCATGCGGTTAGCCCTGCGGACAATGTCTCACCCGCATCCATACACCATCAAATGGCTCTGCCAAGGAAGTGATCTTCATGCCATCCAATAGTGTAGCCTGTCCTATAGAATCAAACCCTTTAAAGATGAGGTATTGTGTGATGTTTCTCCCCTTGAAGTTTGTGATGTTCTTTTGGGCCAACCTTATTTATGAAAGCATCATGTTCTACATGAGTCTAGGCCTCATAGTGTTATTATTACTTTGGACATGATATTATACAGGATACCAGAGGTAGTCCCATCTACCTCCATTTCCTTGATCTCTACCAAGCAATGCAGGAAGGTCATCTCTTAGATCAGGAAGTTTGTCTTCTTCATGATTCATGCTCAGAGTAAGCACAAGGTTGCGACCACATCCATGGCATCCGCGACATATATCTCCACGCAACAGAAGCAAGTGGATAAGGTTGTGGCAGAATACAAAGACATATTCTCCTCACCCACTAGGGTACCTCTACACTGTCAGGTTAAGCACTCAATCGATCTAAACCCCAACACACTGCTATCGAATGGGCTAGTCTATTGCTACTCTTTATCAGGAAATAAGGAAATTAAGTGCCATATACAAGAGATGCTCGAAAATAGGCACATTCGCCCAATATCATCACCTTGTGGAAGCCCAATCATTCTTATACAGAATAAATATAGGTCCTGGCAACTATGCATTGATTATCGGGCCATAAATAAAATCAGAGTCATGAACTGGTACCCAATCGCACAAATTGACGATCTCCATGACCAGCTCAAGGGGGCCAAATACTTCAGTAAGATTGATATGAAGTCCGATTACCACTAGGTTCCAATAGAGCCGAACGATGTATGTAAGACTTCCTTTAAGTCCAAAGAAGCTCTTTTTGAATGGTTGGTCATGCCCTTTAGCTTGAAAAATTCCCCAACAAATTTCACGACTATGATGTATGATATATTGCAACCTTTCACCAATTATTTTGTGGTAGTGTATTTGGATGACATCCTCATATTCAAAAATAATTGGGCGGAACACTTGCAACACATTCAACAAGTTCTACACACTTTGCAACAACACAAGCTATATGCAAATTTGGAAAATTTTTCCTTCGGAATGAACAGGGTCCAATACTTAGGTTATATTTTTGATGAGCATGCGTTGCATGTTGATGTAGCCAAAATATAGGTCATCCATGACTCGCCATCCCCGACCACACTCACTGAGCTTCGGAGCTTCTTAGGCCTTGCCAATTTCTATCATAGGTTCGTGTTGGGACTCTACCACATTGCATGGGCCCTTACCCAAGTGACTATGGGTGGTGGAAAGGCAAAATTTGTGTGGGGATAGTCGCAAGATAAAGTGTTCGATGATTTGAGGCAACTCTTGTGCTCAACCCCGGTGCTCTCGTTACTCGACCTACAACAACCGTTTGATATTGAGATAGATGCTTCAGACTATGCTATGAGCGCAGTTCTCACTCAACATGGACATCCTGTGGCCTATCATAGTGAGACATTGTCATATACTATACATAAGTACCCCACTTATGACAAAGAGATGTACTCCATTGTACAAGCTTGTCTCCAGTGGATGCATTATATTCTCAGGAAGCAGACGATCATCCACACTGATCATAAGCCTCTACAGTTCATGCAGACATAAGGAAAATTGTAGAATGACCACCATCAAAAGAGGTTCACATACTTGCAACAGTTCCATATCAACATCAAGTATAAGACATGGAGCACCAACCATGTCACTGACTTCCTCAGTCGACCTCTAGTTGTTGCACTAACCATGGTGCTACACTCCTATGGACATGAGACCATTGGATGGCCCCAACTCTATGAGCACGATCCTCACTTCGCCACTACCTACTAGATGATGGGCACAAACACATTTGCCACTAATTTTAATCTACATGATGGGTTATTGTGTCATCTGGGCCATCTCTGCATTCCATCAAGAGAGTGCACAAAGATGATTTGGGAAGCTCACTACAGTGAGGTGGAAGGACATGTCGGCATAACAAAGTTAGTGGCAGTGTTTCAACAACATGTCTACTCGCTAAAACTTTGACAGGATGTCATCAAGTATATCAAGTCCTGTGTGGCCTATGCCATTGCCAAATCGTCCATTAAGAAACAAGGAATGTACACCACTATGCCTACTCTTGATAGGCCCTGGGAATCCATCTCGAGGAACTACATGTCGAACCTTCCTTCAATCAAGTAGGGAAATGATTGTGCTTTCATGGTTGTTGATCGATTTTCCAAGATGAGGATTCTGGTCGCCTACAAGAAGAGCATCACAATAGAGGTCACTGCCAAGCTCTTCTTCGAACGAGTGTGGGTACATTTTGGGATACCACAAACCATCGTCTCCGATCAAGAAATCTGGTAACTCAACACATTCTGGTTGATCCTCTGGTCATGGTTGGACACCAAGATCACCAAATCCATGGCCTTCCACCTCCAAACAAATGGTCAAACCGAGGTCGTCAACAGAATGATCGTGCATATTTTACGCATGTCCAATTCCAAGCATCCGTGCACATGTCATGAGAGTCTTCCCTATGTTCAACAAAGTTACAATAGATTCATACATAGCCCAACAAACCACATCCCCTTTCAGGTGGGGTTGGGATTTCAACCAATGGGTCCCATGGATGTTGCACTACCCCTTGGGTCCACACAAGAAGAATTGTCCCATGCACAAACTGAAGCCGAAAAATCCACCCAGTTCATAATATTTTGCATAATTCCAATGCCAATTACAAACAATGCCATGATAAACATCGGGTTCCACACAAGTTTCAGGTGGGAGATAAAGTTTGGTTGCACCTGTAGAAAAAACGCCTTGCAAGACCCCATCATAAGATTCATCCACTCCGCTATGGACCTTATACCATCAACAAGGCTCTTGGTGACAATTATTTTGAACTTAATATTCCCCCTTTCCTTGGATTTCAACCAATTTTTAAGGTGGACCTCCTTCAGCCATACTTTCCACCATTATTGGACACCTCAAAGGTAGCAGAACAATTGATATCAACTGAGCTCAAACCTGACTGCATGAAATGAGAATCCATGGATCAGATAGTGGACACAAAGGTCAAGGGAACTCACAAACATAAGTTTTATCTTTATCGTGTTGTCAAAACATGGCAGCTCCTGCACCAAATAAAGTGGCTTACCCGGGGCCAAATTCAATAGAAATTTCTACAACTGATGGGGGAACTCAACTCAATAGATACCATTGCTTCCTAAGGGGTAGGATTGATATAGGTGGATATTGGTGGCCACCCACCTATTCCAACTGGCTCACATACAAATTTTATCTTGGCAGTTATTTTCCTAGCTTTTCGGGTCCTAAAATTCTGGGGTTGTTTTGAGGCCCCAAACAACGTTTTTTGGGCCCTCCACAATCAAACTATATATGGAGTCAAAGTGTGATGACATAATGTTTAGTCCTTGAATAAACCTTTTCGACAAGCTATCGTGCACCTAAAACAAAGATCGCATGAAAAAGTTATGTTTCTGAGAAGTTGATGTACCAACTTACCCCAACGGGGCCCACATGACTTTTGGTGCTTCATATCCTAGGGTTAGATTTTTGAATGTCTAGGGTTTTTTCATTCATGTTTGATGTAAAAGGAATTTGGAGCCTCATTGTACTCATCTTCTTGCGAATGAGCTCAATCGTCACATCTCTTCTCAGAGATAAGCTACCACCATTCTAGCAAGCTTGTTTCATTCTGCATTTTACAGTTTCAACATATTTCTTATTTAATAGAAGTCAAATTTTAGTGTATATATGTTATTATTCACTGTGTCTCTCTGTTAATATTATAAATTTGTGTTTTCATTTCGTTCTTCTCATAAATCTGTATCATGCATGTGAGGAAATGATCATCAACATACATATACTATATAAATAATATAATGTACAAATATAAATAATATATTTATAATATATTGTATAAATATAAATAATTAATAATAAATCAAATGAAAAGACAATAACAAAAAATATATGCCCATTAAATGAAAGGGCACTCTGCCCAAGTATAAATATTGGGGCCCTCAATTGTAATATACAATCTCATATAAAAATTCAGCATGGTATTAGAGCGGGTCTGAGCTTGAATCCCTCATGGGAGGGTCCAGGAAAATGAGAGAGATAGCTCTCATTTTGTGTGAATATTTCTAACATCATAAAGATCATATCCGATTACTACACTACAGACTATTTATTTTCCAAAACTTTCTTTGGGCTCTAGCTTTTGTACTACTTATGAGGAATTTTGTACAAATGAACTATACATCAGATACAAATGTAATCTACAACCTTCTTAAGAATTAAGGCACCCTCACTCATGAGGTTTTCATTATTATTAATATTTGTTTAACTATATTGCAGTTCAAATTTTTTTTCTAAGACTAACTTTTTAGGAAGTTTTCTTAATTACTTGGTAGAATTTATGTTGCTGGAGTTGTATTAAAATACCTAGTTGAATTTATGATGTCATATTGAGTTCCTATGTTGAAGGGACATTGTTTTACTTCTTCTCTTATCTAGTCCATTCCCACTCCAAGTATTATTGTGTAAAATACACAATGAAATTGAATGGCTTTGGTGAGAAACTATAGTGAGCATTAAAAGGCTGGAGAGGACGTAAACCACATGCTCACTATGGTTATTCTTCATGTTTTGATGTGTTATCCACCCAATATCTTATCAACATGGTAATTGATTTTTTTATTGTTTTCATATTGAAGTGTAAAGAGTGGACATCATTCAAGACATAGGGAACAAAAGCATGGTGGGTGTGGTAGTAGCCATTTTGGACGAGGAGACTTCAAGGAAAGAGGGAGTCAACTTTGTGAGAAGAACTTGGTGATAACACTAAGTATGTAGTTAGAGGAGTTGGGAAAAATTCAATCCAACTAGAGTCTGGAGATACTCTTCATATACAAGATGTGTTGTGTGTACTAGGGATGAAGAAGAACCTGCTTTCTACCTCAACATTGGAGGATAAAGGCTATAAAGTTGCATTAGTGAATGGACAGTTTCTTGTATGGCCTGAGAGCTCAATCATGGACTCTGCAGCAGTGATTGGTGATCAATAGGGATTTTTATACAGATTGTTGGGACGACCAACCTAGGCATTGGTACATGAAAACATCATTTTGTGTGAGCTATGGCATAGAGCATAAATTCTCCCAAATTGTTCATGATAATTTGACCAAGGGAGAGTGATACATTCACTCATGGAGCCATAATGATTTGGATAGTGGTGAATGACCCAGGTTGATGTAGACAACATCGGGTAAACATCCTCCCATATTCGTCATGCTGAATTGACTATGGGAGGATAATACATTCACTCATGGGGCTATCTTGATTTGGCTAGTGGTGAATGGCCGAGGTGTAGTCTTCTCCTTAGTCATGCTGATTTGAAAAGGAGTGATAGAGACTCGAGATGTTGTTGTTTCTCCAGCTAGTAGCATTGGGGGTGTTGATGTTGAATGTCTCCCTCGTTGAGAGGGAGTGTTGATGTTTGGGAATCATCAAACATACATTCTCCCTGATTGGTCATGTTGTTTTGACAAAAGGAAATGAATCATTCAATCATAGAGCTTTGCTAGTGGTGAATGGCTAAGGCATAGTCTTTCTCTTGACGAGTAGTGGATAGACTCGAGGTGCTCTCACATTGCCTATTCCAAGATGGAGTGATCTATATTAAGTAGACATGCATGTGAGGAAATAATCATCAACATAAATATAATATATAAATAATATATTTATAATATAATGTGTAAATATAAATAATTAATAGTTAATAATAAATTAAATGAAAAGAAAATAATGGAAAAGACATGTCCATTAAATGAAAGGGCACTCTGACCAAGTATAAATATCAGGGCCCTTAATTGTAATATACAATCTCATATAAAAATTCAACAATATTGTGTTACGATGATGACCATAATGATTAATGTTCATTGAGACTGAGACCAATTGATCTATCGCTCCTTAAGAAATTAAGGGATTACTTAAAATTCTTTACAATTGTATTTGTGATCGAAAAGCATTAAGAGAAGCATTCCAAGATCACTATAGTTTTGTTGTGTTAAAAGGTTAGGAAGACTAGTAGTGTGATAAATATTTTGAAATTTAGATCTAACCTAAGTATATGCTCGACATTATAAGAGAAAGTGATTTTCATCTTCAACCATCTTACTGTTAGAAAGGTGACAAACTCTTTCATTCCACAACGTTTTGGGAAGTGACCAATGCCCAGTTTCATTATGGATTTGTTCAATCCCATGGCGGTTTGGGAATTGACCAACTCCTAGTTTCATTATAGAGCTAATGAGAATTTGTTCTTATTTTAGCAATGATTATTTTCTTCTTTACACTCCTGAAAATATAGAGATATTTTTTATCTTCTAGATTAGGGTTGATTACCTCCTTATAATATATTGATTTTCTTTTTCCCTCTATCTTTATCAGAGACACCACATTTTATCCTTACAAGGGGTGCTGCTAAGCCAATTAATGATGCTTACAAGTTTATAACAAAAATAGTAAATCAATCCTAAATTTGTAACATACAATGAGAAAAAGATTCCAAATGTAAGACTAAAGACTAGTAATCCATTAACTATTGATTTCTTGAAGAAAGAACATTAAAATAGTCTAGATAGATGAAAGATGATAAACCATAATGGTTGATAATAAAAAGTCCTAAAGCTAACACAAGTTGTTGAGAGAGAGAGAGAGAGAGAGAGAGAGAGAGAGAGAGAGAGAGAGAAGGTAAATCTAGTCAAGGAAATCAAAGGAAAGACAAGCAAAGGCAAGGAAATGCTATACATGGAAAGTAAAGTAATTTCAAGGCAAGGAAAGGCAAGGCAAGGTATGAAAAGACAAGGCAAGGAAAGGAAAGTAAATACATTGCAAGGCAAGGCAAGGCAAGACAAGCATGGAAAGATAATGCAAGGCAAGGCAAGGAAATGAAAGGAAAGGGAAGGTTAGACATGTCAAGGCAAGGCATGGAAAGGTAAGGTCTAGGTCTCAATGTACATCAAGGTCATGGTCTGGGTCTAGGTCTAGGTATAGGTCATGGTGTAGGTGTAGGTTTAGGTCATGGTGTAGGTCATGGTGTAGGTCATGGTCATGTTGTAGGTCTAGGTCTAGGTCATGGTCTAGGTCTAAATTTGGGAAAGGAAAGGCAAGGAAAGGAATGACAATGCAAGCCAAGGCAATGCAAGGAAAGGAAATGATAAGGCAAGGAAAGGAAATGAAATGCAAGGAAAAGAAAGGATAAACATGGAAAGACAAGGCATGGCAAGGAAAATTCTAGGTATAGGTCCAGGTCTAGGTCTAGGTATAGGTCATGATCTAGGGCTCGATCTAGGTCTAGGTCATAGTTTAGGTTTAGGTCTAGACCATGAACTTCGCCTAAACCATGACCTAGAACATGACCTAGACCTAGAACTATACCTAGACATTGACCTAGACCTAGAACTATACCTAGACATTGACCTAGACCTAGAACTATACCTAGACATTGACCTAGACCTAGATCTTTCCTAGACCTAGACCTGGACCTAGAACTAGAACTTGCCTAGACCTAGACATAGACCTAGACCTAGACAAGGTAGGGAAAAGAAAGACATGGAAAGGAAAGGCAAGGCAAGGAAAAACATGGCATGACAAGGTGTTACACATTATTTTCATCACCCTCATGATCATTAATGATGTAAACCTATTTGTTTCCTTCAGAGGGGTCAGTGGCTCGAATTCCTAAAAAAAGAAGGGAGAAGAACTTTCCCTAAGAGAAAAAGTTGTGTTTTTGTCTATAAAAACCCTATTTTGGAAGATTTTCGTGGGCTGCACCATAGATAGGGTGTGGAAATTCCTAATTTCTGTAGGCTGCACTATAGCTAGGGCACATAATTTCCGCAGTCTGCACTATAGCCAGGTCACAACGACCTTCGTATGTGGGAAAAATAATAATTTTCTAGATGGTTATATAAGGAGAAGCTTCTATGGTGAGGTGGCCTCCGAATGGTTTGGATCTTACTCGCTTTCATGATTTAGTGGGATCATCCTAACCTCCTCACCTTATCCTATTTAACTTATAGAAGGAGAAGATCTCTCATGGAGAAAGTTAGCTTGGCTTTGGATTAAGATTGATTGGGTTGGAAATTTCTTGAGCTTGTTAGCTTGGTTAGGTTGTCTTTGTTAAGATAGATTATGAGTAGCTATCAGATCCATGGTCTCAGAATCCATTGAAGAAAGAATTGTGTGGGAAGCAAGGAATTGTTGGGAGGGACCTTATGACATCAAGGCATCTGGTTGTAATCTCTCTTCCTATTGTTAATATAATACAGTGGCATGTTTCTTTCCCATAGAATTATCTTTATTTTATTGCATAATTCCTTGATCATATGCATAGGTTGTCATTGAATGTACTCTCTCTGCTTTCACTTTGGTTGGTTTGTGTCTCACTGCAGGATCAGTATCACAAGAGACCAGAGCAAAACATGAACAACACAGACATAAGGAAGTGAAATTTAAAGTTATGTCTATCATCTTTTGTTCGGTAGTAAATTTGATGATTAGAGCCTAGGGAAAGCACCATGTCCTGTCATGTTTTTTTCTAGATCTAGGTGGATCTAGGGGGATTAGTCTATGTCTGCATTCAATAATTTACCCGATAACACAAGGTATGGTTGGACAAGGTGTTAAGAACCAAACATCAATATAGCATAGAAAAACCTCAGGAAAAGTACTCAACGCCTTGAAAAAGAGATAATTTCAGATAATGAGCCTCTTCGACAGGGCAACCTCCTTTTACCCCCACTTAAATGTTCAAGTACAAGATTATTCAAAATGAAAATGTCTCCTTGGTATATATAGGAGACTAGGAGGTATAATTACAACAAATGGCCTAAAGCCGACATAAATAAAATAACATTACTAATATAATATGCCCCAATT
>JZKD02S1863735.1:21743-33564 GCA_000966675.3 Picea glauca | reverse complement strand
GATATGCTCATGAATGGTACATATCTTTGCCTCCTTCTATCATTTCATCATTAAAATATTTTCATACAATATTTCATAATCATTGTAAAAGGTATTTTCTTGATGAGCTTCTTTTTGAGAACTGTTGTGAAGAATTTGATTCATATATTTAAAATACAATAGGTGATTCTTGTATTAATGAGGAGGAAAATGAACTTTTTTATAATGGTTTTGATCAATAATTGAAAGAGAAAATTTGTGATGGTATTAAAGATAATGGAAAATGTTTTGTTCGTTCTCAAGAAGAGACATTGATAGAAAGAGATTATATCAATACATCTAAATATTCTCTTAAAAATACGTAACTCTTTCTTGTTTTGAAAAGTAAAATCAAGTCTTTATTCAACATATCGAGGCTTCTTCTTTGAAGGATCATCATGAGTTGCAAATCACTATTGACTCTCTTAGAAATTTGGATGCGGAAATTTTTGAGTCAAAGTTTACAAATAGTCATTCAAATAGCCTTGGAAAGCCTCTATATTTATGTCATAACTACACTTCAGAAGAAAATGTTGATCATAAATTATTTCAGGACATAAAAGAAGAGGTTTATTTTGAGAAGAATACTTTTGAATTAACATCTTTTAGTAATCAACTTAAATATGATGGCTTTGATGATTCTGGTGAGAATTTTCAGATTGCCACGTTGTTGGCTCTTCTTTCTGGAGATAATGAGCTGAACATTAATCAATAAGAATTAGTTCATGAAATCAACATACTAGAAGAAAATACAAATTTTAGATCTTTATGTCCAAAAATCCACATTGATTCACAAGTTTCTGATGAATATTGTGATATGAAGGATGATGATAAACCATAAGGTCAATTAGTAGTATTTTTTATAGAATATTTCCATCAACAAAAACAACAAGGAATTAAACTCATTCTTAATGAGGAACTAGGGCCCATATATGATGAATATCAAGATGACGAGGAGAAAAATTCAACACATACACATATAACACTTTTCAACAGTGAGCCTATGTGTGATAATCATGGAATATTGTTTGAGAAAAGAATAAAAGAAATTGAAGGTAATTTATTGTCCTTGTCCTTTTATTCATTACAATTTAAGGAGGGAATTCATATCACTTATGAAGCAAAGGAATCGAAGGTAATAGAAAGACAAGTAATCCATCCAGAGAAAAATGGTAAAATTATGAGTTATCTGCAATTTTTTATTTATGATTATCAAGATCCTTTTGCAATATGCCTGAAACATTTTATTGGGGTTAGTATGTCAATTTTTATATATCATGAAAATGGATTTAAAATTCAGGACGACTTTCTTTTGTATTTCTTTTTTCTCATGCAAATTGGAAATAAAGTTCAGTCAACAAGTTAATTACTTCTATGGTTGCATTGTAAGTTTAATTTTACATGAGAATAATAATAAGTCTTGGTTAGAGTAGGAGAATGTACATAAATAAGATCGCATTTAGAGAATTTGATTTGAAATAGAGTAGATCAATAAAGACTCCATAGCCCAATGGAGAAAATGCACTAGAAACTCTATTTTTCGTTTGCTCGACAGTTTTGTTTGCAGTATGTTTTGGTTGTAGTGTGAAATGAATGGTGATGATCTCATAGAAAAATGGTTTTCAGTATAGGTTCAATGGAGAAAGGCACTGCTATGATTTGTTTTCATCCTGCAGAACTGGTTTGTTTTTAATATGGTTGCAAAATAGGTTGTAGGGATGAAATGGTTTTGGCACTAGTCTACATTTCTTTGTGCCTCGCAGAGAGGACACCATCCCTAGTTGGAGCCAGGTGTTAGTACCTAATTTTGCAGTAACAAAATTTTCACTATTATTATGTCCCATAAATTTTGGTCTTCTAGAAGCTAAGTGCATATTCAAAGGGTTTTGTCTTTGATGAGGTATTGAACATCCAGTAGCGGATTTATCAAAAATCCAAAATGTGTCACTACATGAAGTTTAAAGTTCCAGTAGCTAAACCCTCATGCTATGAAAATGAATGCACTATGGGAAATGCTTGGTTTAAGTAATGTTTACTAAAGGGTTGAGGTTTGAAATTCACTTTGTACAGAGGTATTGCTATTTTTATCCAAAATATTGGGATGTAAGACCAATATCCAATTCACATCAAGCTACATGCCACCAAAATCAACCAACAAGCTACCAAACTTCCAACCAAGAGCCAAGGAATCAAGAAATCATCCACACATGGAGCACCAAGGTGATAGTCCTACATAAGTTGTTCTCAATGTGTCAATATATTGGAGTTATGCTTATCTTTATCAAGCATAATATTAATTACACCATGTGCATATGGGATTATTCCCATTACACAATAAAAGGGGCCTTGCTCTAGCACCAACATGCATTAAACGTTAAGAGATAGAGTAGCACTCAAGTGTCTAACAAGCATCGAAATATAATCTAAGCACCAACACAAGCATCTCATGAAATCATTCAAGTGTAATCTATATGCCAAGCACTTTGACCCAATTCTAGGTGCTCCATCTAAGCACCAAAGTGAAAGGGTTTCAACATCATTTTGGTTTCATTTCAAGAGTTTTTCTAGTTCTTGGATGTCTTGTGGTCTTGTGGCCGCACCATTGTACCATGGGCCGCACTGTTTCATAGCATAAAACCGTTGTTTGAAAATAAGTCTCTCATTGTTGTGTGTAATAAGATTGATTTGTAGTCAAAATATATTTCACATTTGGATACAGAGTTTAAGAATTCAAAGGAAATTCGATATTTGATAGGACAAGTGGAAAAGCAAGTGGTTAATTTTGGTTAACAAAAGGATTCCTCATTTTTTGGATAAATGAATAACTAACACATTAAGGTGGTGACTAGACTCATCATCTTATCCACAGTCAACTTCAGATACCAAAACTTGAGGCATTAGTTGAGGCAGTGATCTATCATGTGGTAGAATTTCAAGGAAGCAACTCCAACATTTCTATATTTCTGGTAGCAACCTCCATACATGAAAATTCAAATCCACTACTGGAAGTTTTGTATGTGATTGTTTCAGAGGACAACTTTCGATGTGATTTATGACAAAATTAGGCATAATTTCAAAAATATAAAGAATGGGTTTTTTCTAGAATGATCCCATTTAGGTGCACAACAAGTAATTTCCCGAAATCATGAACGGTTTATGATCTCTGAGTGGATCTTTGAAGAGGATTTTTCTAGATTTTGCAAATTTTTATTTCCTAGAAAAATGCCCAATCAATGGAGAATCCACCTAATCAATTCGACTTGTGGATAAAATATATCCTTCTCCTTGATCATTTGAGATAGCACATAAAGTATGGGTGAGTTGGTTTTAGATCCACCTACTAAGGAATCATGAGTTAGTTGTAGATCCACATTTCTAAAGGAATTTATCCAGCATTTGAAAACTATGTAGACAACATTTGAAGAGAAAAAGATCATATTCCTTTGTGAAGGAATCCATGGGGTCCAAGGGTATTGAAACCATATAAATTTTTTTATGGGAATTGGGACAAAAATTCTTGTAATGTTTTCATTATCACAGATCCATGATAATTTTTTGATCTGTTCATAACTTTCTCTGTTGCCATTTCCATTTTTCTCTCATTTGAATAAAATAACCGTTTTTTAGCATCAATTATTGTTCATGATTTATGGATTCTTGTGCAATGAGGCTTCATTGTATTTTTCCATGTTTCATGTGTTTTTTCAAGTGTTTATTATTCGATGTTCCGAAAGAATTTATGTTCATTGAGTATTCAGTCTTATGAGTATACAAGGTTGACCTAGTATAGGATGCCTTATTATTCATATTTGTTCCCTTTATTCTTCTACCTTTTCATTACAAATCAAGTCTGTCTGATAACTTGCTCAATTTCCTTTGATCCATGAAATTTTGCAATAAGTCTCAAACCCTTTCCTAATTTTTAAATGAAAGTCAAAGTGACCGTAAGCCACCAACTTCCCAAAGCATTATCAATTTTTTGTTCAAGATGTGCTTGGTATGTTCGTTTTGCAGTTGGGAACATTTCAAGCGCTAACACTATCAAAGAAAAATAAAGGATTTAATAAAAATAGAATGAAATTTAAGACACTTCAACAAGTAACAAGTTTATAACCGCGGTAGTAAATCAATATTGAATTAGTAAGATGTTGTGAGAAAAAGATGCCAAATGAAAGAATAAAGACTAGTAAACCATTAAATATTTATGTTTTGAAAGAAATAGCATTAAACTATGCTAAATAGATGAAATATGATAATCCATCATTTATGAAAATGCAATTAATGCAACAAAGAAACACTAGAGCTACCAAAGAAAAATAAAGAATGCAATAAAACTAGTATGAAAGATAAGATACTTCAACATGTAACATGTTTATAACAACACTAGTAAATTAATACTAAATTAGTAAGATTCTATGAGAAAAATATGCCAAATGCAAGAATACAGACTGGTAAAACATGAACTATTGATTTATTAAAATAAATAGCATTAAACTATGCTAAATAGATGTAAGATGATAAACCCTAATGACTGAAAATGCAATTAATGCAGCGATAATGATTTTAGATGATGATTATATGATAATATTCAAGGTAAGGAAATGACAAGACAAGGCAAGGCAAGGCATGGAAAGGCAAGGAAAGGAAAGGATAGACATGTCAAGGCAAGTAATTTCAAGGCAAGGTCTAGGTCATGATATAGGTATAGGTCTAGGTCTAGGTCATGGTATAGGTCATGTTCTAGGTCTAGGTAATGGTCTAGGTCTAGTTCAATGAAAGGAAAGGTAATGCAAGGAAAGTAAATGCAAGGGAAGGAAATGGTAAGGCAAGGCAAGGTAAGACAATTTAAGGAAAATGAAGGCTAGACATGGTAATACAAGGTCTAGGTATAGGTTGAGGTATGGGTATAGGTCTAGGTATGGGTCAAATTCATGGTCTAGGTCTAGGTCTAGTTATAGGTATAGGTTTGGGTTTAAGTCAAGGAAAGGAAAGGAAATGCAAGGTAAGGAAATTACAAGGTAAGGAAAGGCAATGAAATGCAAGACAAATCAAGGCTAGAGATGCCAAGGCAAGGCATGGAAATGAAAGGTATAGGTATAGGTATAAGTCTAGGTCATGGTTTAGGTCTAGGTTAGGTCTAGGTCATGGTCAGAGATAATTTTAATGATGTAAATTTATATTAAAATGTAGAAACATAGGCTAATCTTACTAGTCATTAATATGCAAAATGTAAAATGTTTGGCGATAGTTTTGTAAAAATATTCAAATTTCTAAGAATTTTATATAGTTTCTATAAAATTTTGGTGATTTTCAAGGTAAAATAATTTTATTCTACGGAATTTGGGCAAAACGTTCTTAGAAAAAATGGAAATTGATGAATCTCGTTTTTGGGAAAAACCATGGAAAATTATCCCACTGGAGAAATTTAGCCCCTAAAATCATCTATGGTCATGGTTTAGGTCTAGGTCTAGGTCTAGGTCTAATTCAAGGAAAGGAAAGGAAATACATTGCAAGGAAAGTCAATGAATTGTAAGGCAAGGCAAGGAAATGGTAAGGCAAGGTAAGGAAAGGAAAGGAAAGGAAAAACAAGATTAAACATGGCAAGACAAGGCATGGAAAGGTAATGCATGGAAAGACATCGTAAGACCTAGAACTAGACCATGGCCTATAAACTGATCTAGAACTATACCTAGACCATGCCTAGAACTAGAAATAGGCCTAGACCTAGACCTGGACCTTTCCTAGACCTAGACCTTGACCTAGACCTAGACCTTTCCTAGGCCTAGATCTAGACCTAGACCTTGGCTAGGCCTAGATCTAGACCTAGACCTAGACCTAGACAAGGCAAGGAAAGGAAAGACATGGAAAGGTAAGGCGAGGTAAGGCAATGCAAGGATAGACATGGAAAGACAAGGATAGATATGGAAAGGAAAAGCATGGTAAGACATGGAAAGACCTATACATAGACCAAATTGATGGATTATATGAAGCAAATTGATTATAGGAAGGGTTAGAGGAAGAAAATTTATTTTGTGTGTGTGAGGGGTGTTTCTAAGACAATCAATGATGTTTACTTAGAAAGAAAAGTAAATTGAATGCACCAAAACACTAGATATAAAAGAAAAGGAAAGAATATAATAAAACTAGAATGATAGATAATATACTCCAACATGTAATAAGTTTATAACAACAATAGTAAATCAATACTAAATTAGTAAGATGCAATGAAAAAAAATGCCAAATGCAAGAATAAAAACTATTAAACCATTAACTATTGATTTCTTGAAACAAATAACATTAAACTATGCTAAATAGATGCGATATGATAAACCCTAATGGATGAAAATGAAATTAATGCAACAATAATGATGTTATATGATGATTATAAGCTAATATGCAAGGCAAGGAAATGGAAACTCAAGGAAAGGAAAGGAAATACATGGCAAGGAAAGGAAAGGCACATGGAAATGCAATGCATTTCAAGGCAAGGTCTAGGTCATGGTCTAGGTCATGGTCTAGATCTAGGTCATGGTCTAGGTCTAAGTCAAGGAAACGAAAGGCAAGGAAAGAAATGCAAGGAAAGAAAAGGAAAGGAAAGGAAATGTACGAAAAGGCAAGGTAATCCAAGACATGGCAAGGCAAGTGAAGACATGGTAAGGAAATACATGGAAGGGAAAGGTAATGCAAGGAAATGAAAGGATATACATGGAAAGGTGTTGGATGTGTGGGATGACCCAGGTTCTACCTTAGTTCTCCAACAAAACCCTTTTCACCATCGACCCTTCTGGTAAACCAAAAGACTACACTGTGCACAAAGTGCACAGTGTAGTCTCACTCGAGATGGTTTATGGAATTTGTTGGATGTATGGGTTGAACCAGGTTCTACCTTAGTTCTCCAACAAAACCCTTTTCACCATCGGCCCTTTTGGTAAACCAGATGGATACATTGTGCAAAGAGTGTACAACGCAGTCTCACCCGAGATGGTTTATGGGTGACTGTAGGACGCAGGCGTATGAAGTCATGGAAGGGATAAGGGATGTTCTTTTTACTACTATTATATTTTAACATGCATTTTTCTCATAATATTCATTAGATCTATCATTATATCTATTCAACATCATTCATTATACTAGTGTGCACTATAAATAAATCCTAAAATATATATTCATATAATCATTCATTCATTATAAATCATATAAAAGAACAAATCACACATAAGGACACCATTTTTACCATGGTTCACCCCCTTGGGCTACATCCACAAATATATTCTTCTTATTTCTTTATTCTTCATCAAAATAACACTGTGTGCATTACATCAGAAGTTACGAATGGTGCATGTGAGGCTGACCAACATCGCACCAAGCTCCATATCTTGCGACCTAACCCTCAATTACATGTCAACATGGAATCCATATGATCTCCACATCTCTCAAAAATACAAAACCCCAGACTCAAAAAAGACTCTCCAAAAGTAAGTTCTCTCTCTCAAAAAGGACACCAAATATACCTAATCTACCTCATACATCTTCTATTTATACTACAAAATGGGTAAAAACCCCTACATTATGACTCCAAAACCCTAACTCTAAGTCGACTCCAATTTCCCACTTTCTAATTTCCTTCCACATAGATGGTCTTCTATCTAATCATTCCTTGCACCAATCTCCCTTCTTTCCTGGCACATTGCTTCCTTTTCCCTTTGTCACACTGGTCTTCCTTCTTTTCTAGTGCACATTGTTTCCTTTGGTCCATTCTTCCTCACTTACTATGCTTAACTCCCAAAATTTCCTACTCCAACACAAGGAAAGGAAATACTAGACATGACAAGGCAAGGTCTAGGTCTAGGTCTAGTTCTAGGTCATGGTTATGGTGTTGGTCTAGGTCTAGGTCTAGGTCATGGTCTAGGTCATTGTCTACCTCTAAGTCAAGGTAAGGAAAGGAAAGGAAATGTAAGGAAAGGAAATACAATAGCAAGGAAAGGTAAGAAAACACAATGCAAGGAAAAGTGAAAATAGACATGGCAGGGAAAGGCATGGAAAGGAAAGCTCTAGGTCTAGGTCTAGGTCTAGGTGTACATTTAGGTATAGGTCATGCTCTAGGTCTAGGTTTAGGTCTAGGCCATGGTTTAGGTCTAGGTATAGGTCATGGTTTAATTCTATGTCTAGGTTTAGGTTTAGGTATAGGTCATCATCTATGTCATGGTCTAGTTTCTAAGTGAAGGCGAGGCACGAAAATGCATGTAAAGGAAATACAAGGAAAGCAAATGCAAAAAAAGGAAATGGGAAGGAAAGGAAAAGAGAGGATAAACATGGGAAGGAAAGGCATGTAAAGGTAAGGTATAGGTCTATGTCTGCATCTAGGCCTATCTTTAGGTCTAGGTCATGGTATAGGTATAGGTCTAGGTCTAGGTCATGGTATAGGTATAGGTTTAATTCTAGTTCATGGTGTAGGTCTAGGTCATGATCTAGTTCTAATTCAAGGCAAGGAAATACAAGGAAAGGAAATGCAAGGAAAGAAAAGGATAGAGATGGAAATGAAAGTCAAGGCTAGACATGCAAGGCAAGGAATGGCAAGGAATGACAAGGAAAGGTCTAGGTCTAGGTCTAGGTCTAAGTCATGGTCATGGTGTAGGTCTAGGTTTAGGTATAAATAATGGTATTAGTCTAAGTCATGTTCTAGGTCTAAGTCAAGGTAAGGTGTTGTGGCTCACCTTCCACGACAACCCATTTTATTTTTTAAATGGGCCCCCCTTATGTTCTAAATTTATTTAGAAGGCATATGTTCCTACTTCACTGAGAAGGTATGAACATAGAGAATATTTTTCTATCACTTATATAGTTTAAGAATTCTTAATGAATGGAAACCCATGGGATGCAATCATAAATAGTTCCCCTAGAACTGAATCTTCAACCCTTCTACCCAAAGTTGATCATTCCTCCCTCTTACAGTAAGAACCTGATCCCAACTTTTACTTAGCCAACATGATAGATATCAATCTCACACTTTTAGGCTAACTGATGATGGATTTAGAAAAAATCTCACAATATCTTACATTCCTAAAGAAATCTTTCTGATGTTCTCATCGGAAAGGGGTTTGTCGGAATTGACTTCGTTGGCATATTTCTCTCCACACACCACTCATGACTCCAACCCTCATGATTCGATAGCCCTGACACATAAATTTCACTTCTTACATGGCATCCCATAGATGGACACACTCAAATACATCATTTACTCAACACTGCCGAGTCAATACGACCTATTTGATCATGACCTCACCACGTGGCATCTTAAGATTGGACCTTTTTTCCATGTTTACGGATCTGAAATGACTTATCTTTTTTCTTTCTTTCAGGACCCTTAATTTCCAAAGGCATTGAAAGAATATTCCTTCAATACCATCTTCATTGAGGTCGAAATGGTCCCTCATCCTTTTCAACTTTGAAACCCAAATTTTGACAACATCTTTCTAAGCCTTTTAAGCATTTACGTTTGGCACATCTTTATAGGATAAGGGAATATTCCTTTGATTCCCTGTCTTCAGATTTTGATTTAAAAATTACCTCAACGATCTCCAATTCCACAACTCTAATATGTCCCACCTTTCCCACAACACTGCACTTGCGTCATGTCAGCATGCCTTTCCAGATAAAAGGGGAATATGATTTTGATACCCCTCCCATCAGAGATCAAACCGATCCACAAGTTTTTCCACTCCCATCCCATGACTCTGATGGTTTTATTTTCTAATTCAAGCCACCCATTGCTCCGATATACGAATTTGGGAAATCACCTCTATTAATTAGAATTTATGGCATAGATTGAGGCCAGATTTAGTAATAATTCTCGTACACAAGAAAGTTATGGTGCATTTATGGGTGTTTTAATACCTTTAAATGTATATAAACCCTTATTTTATGAACAATATTCTTCCAAAAGTTTGTAAATGTCGTTATGTTTTGATTTGCTAAGTGTTACTATCTGGCCATTTCCTCGACTCGATTACATGTACTACATTTTCTTATTTAATAGTTTTCCTTTCGTGGTTTCATATTATATTCCCATAGGTTATTTTTCTTTTTAATATGATGATGCAGGGTTAATCAACCACCTATCATGGTGATCTATATGTTGGTGGTTTTAATTTCCTTTTCTGGACACTTAAACAACACTTCACATTGATTATCAATCTAGGGTATGCCTATTATTTCAAGGTTACATGGAAAGTGTATGCATATGATAGGTTCCTGTTCACAACTGGTTATATTGAATGATCTACCATCCCAATTCAAATTTCACACTTTCTAAATCACATGTATAAGATCTTAAGCAAAATAATAAAAAAAACAACCAAAAATGAGTAAGCTAGTTCAAAATCAATCCAAATTACAATCCTAGGATAATTATGAAGATAATGCACCTGCTATAAATTAAATATGAAATAGATATACAAATGAACTCTCACAATCATGAAGCAACTTTAATGATATTGATCTAGATTCCACAAATGATAGAAAATGAACCAGTTCCTAGCAGCATTATAAAAACCAATCTGATCCCTACATCAATGTCATCAACTGAAATCCAATCCTGGTTTAATCGATCTTACATTAACACTGTCTCTCAAACACAAAAAATTAACACACACACATAAAATGATATGATAGAAAATGATAGAGAAATCTAATTAATCAGAAACTAACATAACAACAACACTTGACCAATGAAGGGGGCCCTTCCTCCACTAATCAGGACTACGAAGCTTAATCACAAGTTGACACTCATTGAATAAAATCCTGCATACTTTATTATAAGAAGGATAATACAACCATCTCAATTATATTTCTACAATCTTCTCTTTTAGCTATGTTCTCTCTCTCTCTCTCTCTCTCTCTCTCTCTCTCTCTCTCTCTCTCTCTCTATATATATATATATATATATATATATATATATATACATCGGTTGGAAAAGTTTCTCAACAAAATATCTAAACAAATCGATACATAATTAGCATGAGTTTTGTTGTGCATATATGTTGTTACATTAGTTTTATAAAATAGAGAGACTTCATTACATATTTCTCAAATCATCTTCCAGGACTGGTATCCGCTTCTCATGATAATGACTTATCGCCACACTCATGTTTTTGTCCATTATCTCTCTTGAGCATTAATCAAAGGCCAGATGATTAGGTGAGATATCATGATCCTAGAAGTAACAAATTTCCATGATAGTTGCATGATAATATCCCTTATTTGAGTTAATTCATTATGTCCACAACCTACAAGTACACACTTTCCAAACCACAACATAAGTAATTCAAAACTAAGTAGAAACCACTCAAAATCCCTATATTATTACTTAAATAATATAATTCACAAAAAAGGTTGTACGTTATACTAAGAATGGAATAGTCATTAAAATGCTATCAAAAGGATAATATAGGGTAGTCAAAATGGTCCCAAAAAAAGGATGAACAATTGGAAAAAAGGTGCATTTTATAGGCCCAACATCCCCCCCCAACTAGCCTTGCTACATGTCCCTATGCAACAAATTTCACTTGAGGTATTGATTTTCCCATGAATAGGATTCGTGAAATGTAATCAGT
The DNA here is from genome assembly GCA_000966675.3 of Picea glauca. Classification (NCBI taxonomy): domain Eukaryota; kingdom Viridiplantae; phylum Streptophyta; class Pinopsida; order Pinales; family Pinaceae; genus Picea; species Picea glauca. The sequence continues at coordinate 21,934 of JZKD02S1863735.1, read as the reverse complement.
TGATAGGCCTCCTGTGTATCTTATCCTAGTCCCATGAAACTTGTTAGCAATTTGACTTCATCCCCCAAAACTTTCTCTATCTCTGTCAACTTGTACGCTAGCCTATATTTATCTAAGGGTAGACAAATCAAAAGAAAGTGGAATTTGAATCAGATCCATTGAGAAACCCTCTACTCTATGCACTATATATA
>JZKD02S1863735.1:0-14607 GCA_000966675.3 Picea glauca | reverse complement strand
TTATTTATTTATTTTAATTTATGATGATGGTGTGGGTGTGGAGAATTTGCCTTCCTTAGGTGAAATTTCGAGTTGAAGATTGGAACAAGATTGCTTGATAAGAGAATCCATTAAAGTCAGATAATGATATAGAAAAGTCAATTCCCATTAGCAAGTAGTGGAGTATGTTCTCTGTCTATGGTTACCAATTTGACGGTCCCATTGTCAAAGATTGTATCTACCTCATAAGGGCCCAACATTCTAGTGTGCAACATCCCTTTAAAGTATTTGAATCAATAATCATACAAGAGCATCGGGGCCCCTAGATGGAACAAATTATTTTTAATCAGTCGGTCCTGCCATTTCACTCGTTGTTGTTGTACAATATCTATGTGTTGTAGTGTGGCCAAGCAGATTTCATTGAGCTCATGAAGTTGTTCTAACCATTTCTTCTATGACATTTTAAGAACTAATTCTACTTCCATCACATTCCTGAGTGTGCTAATTTCAAATTCTATTTGAAATATTGGGCACATAACATACACAAGTTTAAATGGAGAAAACTTTGTTGTTCTATGCCATGTTGTTCGATAAGCCCATAATGGCTTTGGGTAATCAATCAACCCAATCATGAAGGTTTCTGGCGATTTTCTTAGTGAGAATAGTTTCCAACACCTTGTTGGTTCTTTCGAACTGACTGTTTTCTTGCAAGTGTTATGGAGAAGTTATCCGATGTCGAATCTTAAATTTTTCAAGAAGTTCTTTGACCTTATTTGCTGTGAATTGTGCTTTTCCATCAGTAACTATTTCCCTTGGCATTCCATACCTAACACAAATTTATTCATAGAGGAAATCAATGACATCCTTCTCTGTTTCTTTAGGGAGTTCCATTGCCTCGACCCACTTGGTTACGTAGTCTATAGGCACTAGGATATAATATTTTTATGTGATGATGGGCTAATGGGGCCTACGAAATCGATGGCCCATTTATCAAAAGGATTGATTACCAGTTGTGTATGCAATGGCATCTCATCAGCTTGGATGGGTTGGCCCATTCGTTGACATATGTTGCATCCTATTACGCATTTTTTTTCATCCTGAAATATTGCAGGCCAATAATAGTCCAAACATAGTACCTTGTGACCATTTCACTTGTCTACAAAATTCCTCCAATAGGGGCCATCGTGGAAGGATTTTAAAATATATTGGATCTCATCCTCTTTGATGCATTTGTGAATTACTTGATCAAATCCAGTGTAGAATAGGTAACCTTCCACCCATGAGAACCTGGTGCTTTGTTGGATGACCTTTCATCTCTCCTGTGGAGAGACATGGTGTGGAAATTTTCCTACAGCGAGATAATTTGCAATGTTGACATACTGTGGGGTATGAGTGGACACTGCAAACAAATGTTCATCTGGGAAGCTATATTCTACAGGAGAATTGACAGTATTCTCAACAGTCCTAGATAAAATATATCCAACTACGTTGTCCTTTCCAATTTTATCAACGATGGTAATATCAAATTCTTTCATTAACAATAACCATTTAATAACGTGTGCACTTGTGATAGGTTTATTGGCTAAGTACCTAATATATGAGTGATTCATGTGAACGAAAATAGGGTAACCAATTATTTAATTCCCGAACTTAGTAATTGAAAATATGACAACAATGAATTCTTTATCAGTTACCATATAATTTAATTCTATTGGTGCTAAGTTCTTGCTGACATAGTAGATGGCATAAGGCTTCTTTTCTTCTTATTGTCTGAGAACAACAACTATACTAGTGTCAAAAGCGTTTGAAGAGATATGAAATGAAAACTTACAATTAGGCCCACGCAAAACATGAGTTGTAGACACAAGTTGTTTTAGTTTTTCAAAGGAACAATGACAATTGTGAGTCCATTCAAATCATGTATATTTCATAAGTAACACTAATAAAGGGGAAGTGATTTTTGAATAATTTTCAATAAAATGACGATAATACCCTATTTTTAAAAAAAAATTGCATACCTATTTCTGCATTTTAGGAGGCAGTATACTTAATCTTACCTGTATTTTAGCAGGGTTGACCTGAATATCGACAACAGATATAAAGTGTCCCAAGACTACCCCTTCAATCATCATCATATGGATTTTTTCTGTACTCAAGGAAAGGTTAGTCTATCTATATCATTGAAGTGTTCTTTCCAAATTATATAGTGCTTTATCAAATTCAGTTCCATAGGGTGTCAAATTGTCCATATATATTTCAACACTATCATTAATTAGATCATATAATATGCCTAGTATGGCACGTTGAAAGGTAGTAGGTGCGTTATAGAGCCCAAAAGGGAGAACATGCTATGCAAGGTACCCCATGGGCATGTGAAACTAGTCTTATCCTAATATTCTAGGAATATTTGTAATTGATTGTATCCACTGAAGCCATCAAGAAAAGAAAAAAAAATCCTTCCCTCGGAGTGTGTCTAGGACCTGGTCGATAAATGGAAAAAGAAAGGGATATTTTTGTGTCGTCTTGTTTAATTCTTTGTATTCTATGCAAACTCACCACTTCCCATTTTTCTTTGGGACGATCATGAGAGGAGATACCCATTCACTATCAGAGATTGGATAGATAAAGTTTGCGTCCAACAATATATGGAGTTATTGTTTAAAAATGTCCCTAAGGGAAGGGTTCATTCTACTTTGGGGTTGTTGGGTGGGAACAAAGTATTTTTTAATATAAATGTGGTGAGTACAAATATTAGGATGTATTCCCTTCATATCTTTGTAATATGAGGTGAAGGATTATTTTTCCCTTTTTAGGACTTGTATCAGTTTATCAGTCTATGTAGGGGTCATATTTGAATTGATGTTCAATGTTTTTTCTGGTTCAATTTAAGTGGGGACACTATCATGAATTATTTTAGTTTGTATTCCCTCATCTTCTGTTTATGAATTAGGCTCTTCAAGATCATCATTATTTATTGCAGTTTCTATATGCTAATACACATGCGATGGAATAGAGGTAGGATTACTAATAAATTATTAATAACTTCATCCTCTTTTTCAGTTTTGAAAGTTATGGATTGCTCAATTGTTAAGACTGGTCGATCATTATCATTTTTAATTTCACAATCGGCCCACACAGGGTCTTTGCAAGCTATACCGGGTTTTTATGGGGGATAGAGGGTTAGATGTTTCATGGAATCTTCATGAAATGTTGTCATATTTCCTATCATGCATCCAATTTAAGCATTGGTTATGGATAACCATGGTATTCCCAAAATCAATTCTAGGAGAAATTTCATTTGGAGGACCAAGAAGTCTACTAGGTATGCCCATGAATGAAAAAAGACAATTACATCCTCCAGGATCCATTTTGGTCGAATGGTGGACCGATCAGATAATTCCAAGAAAGTAGGGGTTGGTATAAGAGGTAAATATTCTAACATCACTCAGGCTCTTTAGTCATAATATTAATAGTTTCTCCCAAATCTACTAATGTGTTGGAGAATTTGTTTCATTCGATATGAACGATGAAAATTTTATTCTTGGGTTCATCGTATTTGACATGTGTGTTCTTCCCAAGGATCAAGTTAGATAATTTCCCCAACACGTGTATATTGGGTGTGTCCTTGGGGTTTTTTCACCCAGTTTCTTAAGAAATAATTTGCATATTGTCTTGGCATAGATTGGTATATCTATTATTTTTTGTAAAAGAGGATTTTTAACAAACATGCTCTAAAGTCCCCCCAATAGATTAAATTCAGGTTGGGGGGGTGTATTTTCAATTGCCAACCTTTCCAAATATGTAGGAGTAACATTTTGAGTGTGAATTGGGCTATTAAAAACCACATGTGGTATTTATGTTGTTACTCCATGGGTTACAACATGCACAGGGTCTTCATTTTCTTCTTGATTTTTCCTTTTTTCGGGAGGTGAGGTCATCCTTCCGCTGCTCTATAATTATTGGTTAGTTTTTTCGGTGGAGAAACCTCCTAGACCTAAGGTGTACATTGTTACATACAATATAACTAATGTTATAGGCTGGTAAGTTTGATGTTTGGTGTAGCTTGGATGGGTAACTAAGGTCGGATTGTAGGACCACTCATTGGAGTGTTTATTGGTGTATTTACAGGAAATTGTAATTGAGGTTGTGGAGGTAGAAATGGGGGGAAACTATGGCCGGGGTGCTCAAAATTACTACCCATAAAAAGGATAATTCCACTAATTTAATGACCATTGTGGATTCTGGGCTGACTAAGCTGGCCATTATGCCCATGGTGGGGGATACTGAAATTTTTTAGGATTGTTCCAGTGAGGGGTAAACACTTGTGGTTGTTGGGAGCTATAATGATTATACCAAGTATTAATAAATGTGTAAGGGTATTTATTCATACCTAGAGGTCATACCTTCCATGGCTTCTTAGATCCTAATAAGTAAGCTAGTTCAGTTTCTTCACTGGTAACTTGGTAGAATTCCTTCAATCGAGGTAGTGATGCACATGATTTTATGGGATGTTCCTCATCACATATTCCATAGATATGATCTCAATGAATTGCACTGGGAATTACTTGGAAGATGGAGAGTGCCTTGTCACCCTCCAATTATTTATGTTCTTCCTGAAAAACGTCTAACTATGAAGATAGTGTTCCAAGGATGTCAATTTTGAAGTTTTCTAGTAAATTTCCAATTTCTATCCGGGTCACTCCCTCATCGGTTGGTTTCTTTGTTATGAAATTAATATCTATAACTCCATATTTACCCCTAGTCATTCCTCATGAGCATCTTTTACATAGTTTGCAAATCTCCTCGTACCTTTCTTGGAAGATATCCCCTTTTCCAATTAATTTTAACAATTCCATCCATTAGTCCTATATCCCTTGAATCAGGATGGTTTTCAAAATGTCACCACCCAATGTGTTGTATGCAGACCTTTGCGTATTGTACTAAAATTGGTCTATGAATTCTTCCAAATTCTTGTCTTCTTTTTGTGAGATCTTGAAAAATTCCTCTTTGAGTGCTCGAGTTCTACAATACTCTTATTATTTTTCCAGGAAAGATTTATTCATGTCATCCAAGGAATTTATAGTACTTCCTCTTAGACTCATAAACCATCTCAACACTCCTCCCTTCAAGGTGGCCTGGAACTGATTTATCTTCTGCAAATCATCGGTGTAATCACAACTTCGACATAATACATAAAAATAAAAAAGGAAGGAATCTGGGTCCTCAATAGTGATTCCATTAAAATGTGGGAGGGATTCCAGGGAGATTGGCTTCATCGGTGCATTCCTAGGGGTGTTGGAGACGGGGAATTTAATAGTAGAAGTTATGTTGTCCATTTCTTCCCAAATCCTCCAATATTCTTCCGAAATTCCAAAGTCAGGAGGTACCTGTTAGGATGAAACAAGATTAGTTGTTTTTGGTGTAAATGGTTTGGTAGCACTACCCTGATCTAGATTGGTAATTTTAGGGGTTGTCCCCCATACGGGGCTCTATTAGTCTAATGGAGGGTCCCCTGTTTCTCCTTGTCCTTCTTCCATGTTATGTAACTCAAATTATGTTTCCACAAAATTTTCTTCCTGTGATTCTAATTGCTTTTCTGGTTTAGCTTCCACCATTTCGATTGAGTTCCTTCGACAATTGATTCTTATCTGAGGTGCAACATGATGAGGTTATGATTCTACCCTTGTAATGATGTCTTGGATGAATGTTTTTCTTCCTAGATCCTTTTTTCCTTGACCTCCTTCACCAGTGGGTTTTTCATCTTTCGTGGGTCTTCCTTTACCTCTACCTCTGTTCATACATTCCTATCTATGCCACAAATTCTACATGCCCTGGTACAAGTGATATGAGAGTCTATTTCTTAAGGTGGGTGATAGATGCATAGGTTCTTACCTTCCATCTTTACTTATCAGGACTCAATAACACCAGAGATAATGCAACTACCTAGTGTGGAGTTAGATTCGTAAACCCTTATAACCTCCCCAGAAATGATGCAAAAATGTTGGTGGTTTTAATTTCCTTTTTTGGACACTTAACAACACTTCACATTAATTATCAATCGAAGGTACACATGTTATTTCAAAGTTACATGCAAAGTTTATGAAGACGACAGGTTCTTGTTCATAACTAGTTATCATGAATGATCTATCGTCCCAATGCAACTTTCACACTTGCTAACTCACACGTATCATATTTTAGGTAGAATAATGAAGAAAACAATCACATATGACTAAGCTAGTCTGAAATCAATCAAAATTACAATCCTAGGATAATTATGAAGAGAATGCACCTACTATAAATTAAAGATGAAATAGATCTGCAAAAGAGCTCTCACAATCATGAGGAAACTTTAACGATATCAATATAGATTCCATAAATGACAAAAAATCAACCAATTCGTAGGAGAAGTATAAAAATCAATCCGATCCCTACAACAATGTCATCAACTGAAATCCAATCATGGTTTAATTGATCCTACATTAAAAATGTCTCATAAACACATCAGATTAACACACACACACATAAAATGATATGATATAAAATGAGAGAGAAATCTAATTAATCGGAAACTAACGTAACAACAACACTTGACCAGTGAAGGGGGCCCTTCCTCCACTAAGCAGGGCTACGAAGCTTAATCACAAGTTGACACTCAGTGAATAAAATACTGAACACTTTATTATAAGTTGGAGAATACAACCGTCTCAATGATGTTTCTACAATATTCTCTTTTAGCTTTGTTCTCTTCTCTATATGATGTCTCGGGATCCTTAATACATTCATATATACATACATCGATTAGAAAAATTGATCAACAAAATATCTAAACAAATTGATACATAATTAGCACAAAATATGTAGTGCATATATGGTGTTACACTAGTAGTATAAAATAGAGAGACTTCGTTACATATGTATTAAATTATCTTCCACAACTGGTATCCCTGTTTCATGGTAGTGGCTTATCGCCAAACTGTCTTCTTTGTTCATTATATCTCTTGAGAATTATTCAAAGACTAGATGCTCAGGTGAGATATCATGATCCTGGAAGTAAGAACTCTAGAAGTAACAACTTGCCAAGATAGTTGCATGATAAGATCCCTTCTTTGATTTAATGCATTTTTCCCAAAACCTACAAGTACACACTTTTCAAACCACCACATAAGTAATTAAAAACTAAGTAGAAACCACTCAACATCCCTATATTATTACTTAAATAATATAATTTAAAAAAATGGATGTACCTTATGCTAAGCATGGCATAGTGAGTAAAATGTTATCAAAAGGATAATATAGGGTAGTGAAAATGGTCCCAAAACAAGATGAAAATTTTGAAAAAAAGGTGCATTTTATAGGCCCAACACCAAAATTCCAGAAAACCAAAGGGATTTATTTATTTCTAGTCATCCTCTGTGCCTGAAACTTTATCTCACCTAGCTGAGGACTTGGAACCACCGCAAACATTGGTGAAGACCACAATCTTGAATATGAGGAGATCTATATAATTTTCAATTCTAGATATTTTCCTGTAGAATACAAGAACATGGAAATATATTAGAACATCCAAAAACGTGACATCCATATGGTTTTTGCCTTGCCAACACATCTTATCTACAATGAAGGTGCACAATGATGCTTCAATATATCTTATGCAAACACCGAAACCATCATGAGAAATAAAGGGAAGCATGTGGCATCCCTAAGGCCTGAAGACATTGGTTCGAGATACCATCTACCCACTCCCACCTCTACTCTCAAGAAGCCATTCTTGAAAGTTTTATCCCTATCTAAAAAAGGACCAGTACATCTAATGAAACATTGGTGGGATGATGAGAATGAGACCCTCAAGAAAGTACAAAAGTTGGTTCCCACCCACATGCTCAAGGAACCGTATAAAATTTTGGTAGCCATGTTATGTCGGATTTATGGTGATGAGAAAAGAACACACTTCCAAACCAATTGGATGCCACTAGCCCATACCATCATCAAAACATGACAAGTGTTCAACTGGGCGTACATATTGGCCTTCAACATCTGTCTCCACATGAAGAACATCCCAGGTATGAAAAATACCCATTTTTATATGTCAACCCACCTAGTTGATGCTATATGGTCATCTGTGAAATTTCTTGAGCTCATGTGGAATTGGGACCAAAACCAACCCCCTATTCATGTGTAATTCTATGACCTATGAAGAATTAATTACAAGAGATATTTTTATGACATTTGTAACCTTTCATTCGCCCCTCTACACTCTATTATTTTTGGTTTCCCAAGACATCGAATTTCCTTTGAATCTAGGTCTGGGATGAAAGGAATAACTGACTGGTTCCTATGTAAATACTATTCATATATTAGGGTGTATGGAACCATTGGTGATCTGAAAACAGGTGAGTATTTACTCTACAAAAGTTTTCAATTGAGAATCTTTTACCGATGAATTATTTGCATAAGGATTAAAGGGCATATGAGTTCATTAATAACAATGATTTTAAACATTAATACATAAAACATATGAACTCAAAATGGATAAAGCACATGGAAATACAAGAGAGAGACAATTGATGTTGATAACGGAGTTCATCCCTCTTGGCTACGTCTCCGAACCTGCTTCAATTGAAATACATATCACTTTCATTCATTCTTCAAAATATGTTGGGGCCTTCTCACAAGTGATTACATAAGAGATGCCTTCTCCTTCAATGATGGTTCAAGAAGACTACTCACACTAATAACTCTCCACACATCAAGAAGGATAATTCCTTACATGAATAAGCCTCTAATTACATAGGAGTAGTAGCACTATGGCTCTCTAACTCCACTAATTAATTATTCATTTCTCTCCTCTTTCCTCTCCCTCTTTTTTTAATATGGCTCACATAAGGAATTATATAGTTTTTTCTCACTTACTCTTAAACAAAAGAGTATTAATTCCTAGATCCATAATAATAGGATCAAATTACAAAGGATTAAAGACAAGATCCATGAATGTAGGATCTCAAACTATCTCAGGCTCAAAATGGGAAAAGTTTCAAAATCACCCAAATACTCTTCAACCAAGCTCTTGATTCTCTCAACCTATAATTGAGAATAATGGAAAATTGGTGTGAGGTGGTTTCTCAAATAAAAACCAATTTCCAAAATTATAATTTAATGATCAATACGTGAGTCTAATTTCCCCCACAAGTATTAATCATTTTACATCAATAATGCATTAGTTTTTTCAAAATCTCATAAAGCATAATTAAATGCATGAGCATCTCATAAAAGAATAAAAATGATGCATGAGACCTTTTTCTCACAAAGAACTAATAAAATGCTTGAGAAAATAAAACTCATAAATGCATAAGTTTACCCTTTCACCACTTCGTCACCAATTTCAACTCAACATGGCGAGCAAAATAAAAGTCCTTCCCATGTGTGGAGATCCTCCTGGATCACACCTCCCCATAAAAGAACCTTTTGGTCTCCAAAAGTATGAAATTTATTTGTATGCAAATGTCTTCAAAAGGAACATTCCTTCAAGACTCAGAATCAGAATGCAAATCCAACACTTGCAATTGCTGAAAAACGAATGTTTGGAAAAAGGAACACCCCTATATCCTTCACCTATGTTCGTAACTATAGCTAATGAATTGTATTACAATATTTGGAGTGTCTTACCTGCCAATATTTTATAATCATACTCATTGGTCAAGTTTACAATGAATGCCAAAATGGCTTAGGAAAATTGCCTCATTCAACTAATTAAAATTTTGAAAAATGAAACCAATCAAGACTTAAACATAGAATAAAATGCCTCTCACTCTCTTTCTATTAAGAGTGGTTAAAATCCCTTTACAATGTTCCAAAATCAACTTTAAGGGAACATCAAAGCAAATTCCCCAAATGTGCACTAGTGGTGAAATCCCATGGTTTTAAAATACCCACTAAAAACGATGTGCACACGCAAAAATCCTTTGATTTCTTGAAAAAGAATGAGTAAACTTCATTCACGCTTTTCTGAAGCTCAATTATAACTTGAGATCTCGGTTGTTCGATGACAAATACCTCCACGTCACCTCCACAACTACTCTTGTTGTGACCAATCCGCGTTTCTCTTCTTCAGAATTGAGGTATAACATTCCAGTTTTGGCACACCTCGAGCATTTTCGCTGAAGATCCATGCAACAACGAGGTTTTTTTTTTCAACCCATAAAGGAAGGATACATATCTATAAGGCCGCGATCTGTGTTATGATATTGATGACTGATTCTTTGGGAGGCCAACCATTGCCAAATCTCAAGCACATCTCAACTTCTGGTGGGATTTCCCCATGATCCGTGCACGGGTTTTGCCCAACATCCTCCACCAACAATTATTGTGAACATGCCAACAAAATACGACTTGAATGATATGGATTCAAAATATTTTCATACCAAAAACCTCACTACCTACTTTCATTGTACATCACAATCTATTTTCTCAACATACGTTCACTGTAGAACTGTTGCAAAGAAACCCTTCCTTTGAATCGGCGACGAGCACACAGTTCTCTTGAGGTTGGCTCTATGCGTGTACAAACATGATTGTGATACTATCCATTGATGAATTCGTTGGCCATCGATATCAGTGCAGGAAGTGAAGGAGAGAAGGTCTCTTTTATCTGTGATCTCAAGTCTTTGGAACCACCCCCTATGATCATAGATCGAACTGTTGGCTTGTCTGTGCTGCAACTCCAATTATCAATTTTCACATCATCAAAAAATATGACCGCCAGTTGAAGCATATGGGCCATTTAGACATCCCAAGGTCTCTTACGTATTCATATATGTGAGGGCCATTCACTGTGGCCTCCCACAGTGGATTGTACATCCGTAAATTCCAAGCTCCATTCACCCTTCGTGATCTGCGATACATACAAAATGTACGTCTATCCACAAATCAAAAGAAAGATATAGATTGGCCACCCGATACAATCAACATGCATCAATTGAAATATCCGAGGATCATATAAAGTAAGTAACAAATTCCTCTGGCCACCGAAAAGAATCCCCTGGAGTCCTGAAAGCAGATGGAAAAAACAGGCCCAATGCAATGTCAATGTTGCATCGATAGGTCTAATGCAGGGTTTGAGTTTCCAGAGATGATGTAATTGTGCATTGAGGCCAAGGTGGATTCGATTCAACCCACTTCATTCTTAAAAACAAAGAGATGGCCCCACATATCTACTATGAGTGTGTCCAGAGCAATAAAACACCTTCAAATATCATATCAAACTTTACAGTGGAGATCGTAGATCGTACCAAACAATATGTAAGCTACGAAGTGGATCCACTCCAGTATTGTTCATGGAGTTACAAAAATATTGGCCTTCTCCTTTGTCTCATGCGTTCATGTATAGTAGCTACGTAACAACCTATATAGACGGGCCAATGCTAAACAACTTTAGCATAAACTATTTGTAAATATTGATTCACATCGATCTGGAACAAGATTTGCAAATTCTCTGTATAAATATTCTTTGTTTGTCATCACGAGGGATCAATGGTTCTCTCGCAGCTAGAAAATGAGTTTTTTTTGTCACCACCGGTCATTTTTTCTAGGAGCTGGTGACTACCCAATAATAAATGGTAGAACCCCCCTTTTTTAAAAAAAAACACCATTAATATGCTAGTCATCCAACACATGAATGATTTCCTTTACTCGCTTCAAGGGCCCATTGAAAGAGATCGATCACTGTCCAAATAGATTAGAGCACTCGAAGATTAACGAGACGCCTAATTATTGGAATTCTCTACTTATTCTCATAGTTGGAGGCCACAATCCACAATTGATGACTTTAGACCATGATAGGAGTGTAAATAACACGATCCGATCACATGAATCCATAGTTGTCAAATATGCTAATAGAAGGATTTCAATTTTGCAAAAATTCCAACCATTTCTTACCCAACCAGGTTCCTTCCATCTGCAACTGCATTTCTTCAGAGATCGGTGTTGGAACATAGATCACAAGCTCTTTCATAGCCTCTTTCTTGATGGGCATTGGAGTAGGTTTCTTCCTTGAATCACAATGCAACTTTGGGTGGATCTTCCAACATTACTTTTCCCAAATGGAAGACATGGTTTTTGGTTTGTCTCACTTCCCATGGACACATCTATCTTCTTAACCCAAAATTTCATTGTTTGATGCTTGGCTACATCATGGTTAGAATATGTAATGCATAGATGATTTCTCTTACATTCAATAACAGAATTTGGATGACTTTAATACCTTCCTGAATTGTCTTTGATCTGATGAGGACAAGATGGCTTGATTCCTTTCTTGGAATCTGATGGTGAAGAGATGGTTTTTGCTTCAACAACCTTTGAGAATTCTCCCTTCTCTTCCTTTCCATAACCCAAACCTACAAATGGTGGTATTTGTATGACCTCTAATGGCTGAGTGACTCCTTGGCCATGAATGCCAATTCCACCTCCTCTATATCCCATCTTCATGAGGAGCTTCAAGCCCACATTAGTTTCATACTGAGAAGAAATTGAACATGAAGAAACGTCATATACCTCGGTTTGAGTTGTGCATCCACGGTAGAAGGCTCTTTGTTCTCCATTCGTTCACCATGATGCAAATTAGCCAAGATATCATCCTTGGATTGCAATTTGAGCTGCAATTATTCAATAATTCTGTTGAGGACTTCTCCATGAAGCTGAGATATCTCTTGAAGCTCTTTCTTCTCTTCTTCTACAACCTGCAAAAGTCTCCTGAACTCTGTGTTTTTAGCTTCAATGTTGTGATTTATCTCTTCTAATTCTTGAATTTTTTCTGCTCGCTTCGCTCCTTTTCCCATCTCGCAAAGTAGTTAGCTTTATTTGATACCACTTGATCTGAAAACAGGTGATTATTTATTCTATGCAATTTTTCAATCGAGAATATTTTATTGATGAATTATTTGCATAAGGATTAAAGGGCATATGAGTTCATTAATAACAATGCTTTTAAACATTAATACATAAAACATATGAACTCAAAATGGATAAAGCACATGAAAATACAAGAGAGAGACAACCGATGTTGATAATGGAGTTCTCCCCTCCTGGGCTACGTCTCCAGACCCGCTTCAATTGGAACACGGATCACTTTTATTCCTTCTTCAAAATATGTTGGGACCTTCTCACAAGTGATTACTTAATATATTCATTCTCCTTCAATGAGGATTCAAGAAGACTACTCACACTAATAACTCTTCATACATCAAGAAGGATAATTCCTTACATGAATAAGCCTCTAATTACTTAGGAGTAGTAGCACTATGGCTCTCTAACTCCACTCATTAATTCTTCATTTCTCTCCTCATTCCTCTCATTTTTTGAATATGGCTCACATAAGGAATTATATAGTTTTTTCTCATTTACTCTTAAATAAAAGAGTATTAATTCCTAGATCCATAATAATAGGAAAAGTATCAAAACTACCCAAAGACTGTTCAACCAATCCCTTAATTCTCTCAACCTATAATTGAGAATAATTGCAAATTGGTGTGAGGTGTTGTCTCATATAAAAACCAATTTCCAAAATTATAATTTAATGATAAATACGTGAGTCTAATTTCCCTCACAATTATTAATCATTTTACATCAATAATGTATGAGTTTTTCCAAAAGCTCATAAAGCATAATTAAATGCATGAGCATCTAATAAAAGCATAAAAAAATGCATGAGACCTTTTTCTCACAAAGCATTAATAAAATGCATGAGAAAATAAAACTCATAAATGCATAAGTTCACCCTTTCACCACTTCGTTACCAATTTCAACTCAACATGGAGAGCAAAGTAAAAGTCCTTCCCATGTGTGGAGATCCTCCCAGATCTATTGGAGCCCCACACCTTTTACCCTAATTTTTCCCATACTATTTGTTGATAAGAGAGATTACTTACCAAACCATGGGGTCAAGTGTCACCTCACTGCTCCTAATTAGCAACAAAAAAATATGACCTGTTTTCTAAATCCACATAGATAATTACACAATGGACCTCATGCAATAAAGGAGGAAGAAACCCTACAAGAGCTACACCTATGCATAGGAAAGCCTAAAGGCCATGAACCACATGATATTGCAGTCAACCATGTCAGATATGTTTGACTCACCCACTCTAACATCCATATAATTGATTTTGAAGAAGACATGTTTAAAGGAACACTATTGTATGAAGAAGTCCTACATAAATTACCCAATGATGCTACCAAATAGGAGTTTGAATGTGAACAATAGGAAATGAAGAGAGTGACAATTGACCAGTTCCATAGATTTCTCCAACAGGAACAAGTCGAAAACAACATTAAAGAGCAAGAAAAAGGAAGAAAAGAGGAAAATTTAGAACAAAAGGGACTCCAAGCTGAGGAGGAGTATAAAATAATGAAATCCGAGGAGGAAAGAATTAGAAAAGTAAATGAACATAAGGAATAACATACTTCACTTCAAATGAAGAAAGATGAAGAAGCCAACGAAAATAAATTAGATAATGAGGTAAAGGCCAAGAGATTGGCCGATGAATCCACGGCTAAAGGGGCAGTTGAATATGTCGAGGCTAAGAAAAAGGAAGATAATCTATTGAACCAACATCAATTGTAGGATTTGATTCAGAC
>JZKD02S1863724.1:64185-83388 GCA_000966675.3 Picea glauca | reverse complement strand
TATCATTCATTTCGTGTTTAAGAAACATACTGTTAAACAATTGTCAATTTGACATATCAAATTGTGATAAAAAAAATTTGAAAAATAGTCATTAGAAAGCTAACACAATTCTTCATAAGTTTTTTTTTTACTGTAAAGTGAAATTCTAAATAAAAAAAATACTTTTATATGTCGGAAGTTGAATAACTTGTGAAAATACAGTTTTTTTTGTCATAAAACAAGCAAAAGTGTAACCCACCTTCATGATTTCACCCAAGAACTAAAATACCTGGCTATAGACAAACATGCTTATGCGGTATATAAATAAGTCAAGCATTTCATATCCTATATCTTGAAGAATCACACCAAAGTCATAGTCCCTCACCCCGGAGTCATATTTTTATTCACCCAATAGGAGATGGGAGAAAGGAGGGGAAATTGGATGGCAGTTGTTCATGAATTTGATCTGGACATAAAACCTACCAAAATAGTCAAAGGACAAGGATTGTGTAAACTAGTTGCTGAGGCCCAAGATCTGATTAACGCAAAAGACCCCGATTGGGAAAATGAGCTATCATTATGGTTCGGTGAAGTCCTATACGTATCTCGCGGGAGAGGATCCTGGTATGGGAACCTATTTTATCTCCTACATCATGGGTCTTGTCCCGAAAATCTAAACCCTAGAGAAAGGAGATCCCTCAGGTTAAAATCCCCTCAATATCGCCTCATAAATTCTGTGTTTTTTCGTGTAAACTATGATGGAGTACTTCTTAGATGCCTTGAATAGGACGATGTAGAAAATGTGTTGATAGAACTCCATGATGACCCAACAGGTGGGCATTTTGTAGGAGAAATTACGGCTCATAAAATATTGAGGGATGGTTATTATTGTCTCACTCTATTCAGGGATGCTCACGCATATGCCAGGAAATATAAAACTTGTCAAGTAATCACCAGTAGAGAAAAGAGAACAACCATTCCACTCCAGCCGGTTACTATATCCAGACCATTCAAGCAGTGGGGAATAGACATCATATGAGAAATTATTCCCAATTATTCAAAACAACATAAATATATCTCGATTGCTACAGACTATTTTACAAGATGGACAGAGGATATCCCTCTCACACACATTGATGAAAAGGTAGTAATACAATTTCTAGAACAACAACTGATAACGAGGTTTGGACTACCCTCCGTCCTTGTTTTTGACAATGCTGCCTACTTTTCTTCCATATGCTTGACCGAATTTTCTCTTGAAAAATGGATCATAATAAGATATTCTGTAAACTATTATCCGCAAGGGAATGGGGTAGAAGAGTCAACTAACAAAAACCTGATAAGAATATTAAAAAGGACAATTGTTGAAAATCAAAGGAATTGGCATAATTCACTCCATAACGCCCTATGGGATGATATAGTAACACCTAAAGAAGCCATAGGAAACTCTCTGTACTTTTTGGTATATAGGCAAGAATCCATTCTATCAAACGGATTGTATGTTCCATCTTTACAACTTGCCCAGGCATCAAGAGGTCAGCCCTCATCCGCTCTACAACAAAGGATTGATACCCTTCTCATGGTAGATGAAGAAAGAGAAAAGGATAAAGCTAAGTTCACCGCTCATCAACAGACAGTTAAAAGATGGTTTGAAAAGCATAAGTCCAAAGAAAAAAGATTTGAAGTAGGGAACCTAGTTTTGAAATGGGATAAAGAAAATGAGTCTAAATGAAAACACTTCAAATTTCAAAATATTTGGCTCAGACCTTTCCAGGTACTCGAGAAAATTGGGGAAGGAACATATCGGTTGCAAACTCTGAGGGCGAACTCGACACCCTCCAAGCGAATGGCCAAGCCTTAAAACAATACTTCTCTTAAAAACAAGTATGTATTTTCATGTTTTCTTTTAGCATATATTTTGATCAGGATAAATGTGTAGGTTTAGGGTACGCTGATTGCAAATTCCTCTTTATTTTTTGTCTTTTATTTTTCTTGGTATTTTCCTGTAATTAAGTTGTGTTTTGTAAAGCAGTGGTTGAATTTAATAAATATGGTGAAGCAAACTCTGCTCCTAACTTACGCTTACGTGCAACATAAGAGATGTTGGGCAAATACAAATTTCTTAAAGGAGATCTATATCTTGTCTTTGCAAAACACACAACCTTGGTAAGTGATGAAATATTCGCCTGGTGGTATGGTAAAGACCAAAGGTAAATATGGCTAGTTGGAAAGGATCACTTGTAACTCTAGACAGAGCAAGGAAGAATTTCACCTTAATAATTTCTCCTTACAGATAACAGATGTCCTCCTCTCCAACTCACTCGTGAAATTTTTTCCAGAAGAAAATCAACTATATTAAAAGGAGTGCAAAGTCGAAAAGGGTATGCAGATAACTCCGCCGCGGCTATGGACGCTTGCTGGAAGCGAAGCAAGGTTTGTGACATCGAGGTGACTCTGTCGGGGCTATGGACGCTCACTGGCAATGGAGAAACACCATAGCAAGGGAATAATGATAACTAAAAATGGCCTCGAGCCAGTGAATGTCTTACCTGACTCTTTTCAAAGAGGTGCTTGGGTCATGGTCAAGAGGAACGAAGGTGGTAAAAGGGATGAACTCCATAGGCAGATCCGAATTCATGAACCCGAGAAGTTGTATACACATGGATAGGAAATACTCTGTTGAAAGTGAAGCTAGTTCGTTTCTCAACCAACTTCTGCACAAGATAAGCTGGAATGAAGGAGTAGAGATTCTATTTTTTCCCAGAGAATCACCATTTGTTGAGCACTCAACACACCCTAAAAGATTTTTGAATTTTTTTCTCTTTTGGGTACCACTTTGTTTTTTTTTTTTTTAGTCTGAATTGAGTCTGTTGTGTAGGGATCATTAAGTTTTATGTTTCCATGTCTTATCATTGATCACATTTGGAATTATTTGGACATGTTGAATAGATTAACTTATTTCTAAAAGAACACTTGGAATTTTATCTAAGTATACACAACTATAATTTTAATTCATGCACCCATTATCGGCATCGACACCATTTGTGTAGAAAAATTGATCATACAACAACGAAAATCATCGATTGCCGATGTATCATCGACATCGGGAGAATGGAAAAGGAAAATGATAAAAATTGACACACCTAACGAACCTCTGATCGTTGATCGTCGATACATTCGGCGTCGACGATATTCGAAGGGAACCTTAAAACTGCATAAAATCTTTACTTCGACACAACGTCGAGTGATGATCACCGATTGATAATACGTTATCGGCACCAACGAACTTCGAGGGATGAAATCAACAAGTAATAAACATAGAAACTCTCTGATATCCAATCCTCGACATATTATCAACATCGTCAGGATAGGATGATATTCCTAGAGCCATGTCTAAATAAAATCCCTGATTCTGAATAAACTTTTAACGAAAGAACCAAAATCAAACATCACGTGTCATGATCACCCTTCCAGGTCAGCATTTCCACGTCAGCACTGTACGACAGTAGGGGTTGGCATCGAAGATTTCTCTAAAAGAGGTATTAAGAAACGTTGTCTAATAAAATCACCAACGTCGATCCACTTTTTTAAATGGTTGTACTGATAGCACATCGACGACAGGATGTGACATATTCAGTGAAGATTAAGATCAGATTTGGTTATTTAATAGGCCAATCAATGCATCGATTAAAACACATTACTAACCCATGCGCTGACCAAATAATATGAGTTTGAAATTGTCGATGAACTATGTAGCACCTCACTTTTGTGCCGCCAACCTGCGATCACATTTAATACCGAGCATGATTCAGATCTTGGTGATGGATTGTGCAGACCGCATTTACACCATGGATTTAAGAACTGATGCTACAAGGTAAATATGCTCCATGTTTAAATTATAAAGACATATTTTGAACACAGTATTCAGTACCTCAAGTCTTTCATAAAATCACAGTTGATTTTCAAAATTCTAAACCAGGTTAATTTTATGCGAAGGAGAGGTATGAACCGTCTGTATTATTTCATTCGTCGCAACTGTTTATTTTTCATTATTATTTCTGTAGGTTGGTATCTCTCTTTGTTCTTTGTGCAGGAAAATGCCTCCAAGGAAGCCAATGACCAAGCGCTTGTCGAGAGCATCAAAACTGAAAGAAGTGAAGATTTTTGAAGCATCCTCGCCCGACGTTGCTAGACAGATAGATTTTTCCACCAAAATGAATCTAGTCATTCGAACATCCACTAGAAAGGAATTTTCCCATATTCCTGCATTCGGAGACACATAGGTGAGTACTGGATCAAAAGTGGTACTCCCTCAGTGGGGAGAATTTTTTAATAGAATCATCCAGGAAGAGTACCCGAAGTTTGTGCCACATAGTGACCCGGATGTCTGAATGCTCGATGACCAAGTATTCCCAAACATTCAGCGATCCTGCCTACACATGATAGCATGATTAACCCCGATCTTGCCTTGCATTGAAACTCTGGGGTGGATAATTGACCAGACTGATGCAAAAAAATGCTTGGTGAATGATGACAATGACCGATGTGTTGGGGTTTTTATCCCAATAGAATTCCAAAATTACTGCAAACTTAGAGACCTGAAGGAGAGGTTTAATATCGAGTTTGAGGTAAAATTCTATGAGTTCCATGAAATTAGCAGGTTGATGGCCTCATGGTGGAAATAAGATAATAAGTTTACGAACAAGAGCAATGGTTCGTACAATACAACCAATATTAAAGAGCCATATATCTACCTGATGGCTATGATCTACTGATTATACGGGGAAAGGGATTGCACTAAATATTCGGAAGCATGGATGCCCCTGGAATACACTATGGAAATATCAATTGTTAGAATTGTTGGCCCTTGACCAGGTTTTGTGGAAACGTTGGTCCTGTTTGACCATTTTTGGGACTTCGACAGGCTGGTCGAAGACGAAGCACTCAGGCGAAGCGGAGATCGCGGGATCTCGCCCTTTTTGTAGGATTTTTGGGTTTTAGGGTTTATGTAATGGGTATGGGATGTCGGTCCATGGGTCTTACCCATGTTTAGGCCCCTTTTTGTAATGTATAAATAAGTATCTAGGCAGTGTAAGAAGGAGACCTAGTAGTTACTAGTCATTGATCGGCTTAGTGCATGACTAGTTGGCTTTGTGCACAAACTGTGAAGGGCTCTGTTCTTGGACCTAACTTGGGGAAGGAGGATCTGGCGAGGTGTGCACAGATCTCCTGTCCTATGCAGAGTTGGATTTTTGGCTTGGTACATGTAAGAAGATTGGAAGAGCCTAATAAAGAAAATAAGATTTGGTGGATGTATCCCCACACTGGGGTGAACCATGTATATCCTGTGTTATTGTTCTTTGTGCAATGTGTTCATGGTGTTTATTATTTTCATTGCTTCGTGTTGATTGATGAATGCATATGATGTATTAGATTAGTTATTAATAATGTGAATGAATGTTAGATCTGAGTTAATGATATGTGATAAGTGAATGAAAGTATTAGATCTTGGTTAATACTGTGTTGTTATGTAATTAGGGTTTTAACCTGCGATGTGAATGAGGGTTAAATACTAATGAATGTTAATTGATAAGTTCTCTGTTAAGTATTGTGATCATAGATCTGTGTCCCAGCTAGGTTTCAAACACCTGAGTCCGGCAACCCCCCCTGCCTCTACCTCGGGTGAGACTTCATCTGCTTCGCATGTGTTGCCGAAAGGGTTGATCGTTAGGGTTTTGTTGGTACGTTGTTGAAGTGTTGAACCCTGGGTCCTCCCCTATGCCAACAAATGGTTCTATTGTTGGGACTTGAAACTGCTATTGTTGGGAACTGAAGAAAAGAGAAAGCTCTGTGCATATATCTGTTGCTGTAGTGTGCAATATTCTACTTGAATTGCAAAGCTCTGTGCTGAGAAGGAAGCCGATCTGAAGAAAGAGGTAATATATTAAATATTTTTGCTCTGGAAAAGATAAGATAAGTGAAAATTTTTGTTTAGAAAGTATGGATCTAGGCATGTTTGATAAATTTGGTCCTAGTCTCAAAACTAGGGCACAATTAGAAGAAATAAGATTTGATCTGAATACATTTGATAGAAATAGTGTAAGATATGTTATTCCTATGCATAGAAAGAATTTTTGGATTAATAAGTGGATGCAGGATCCTAAAAATAATTTTTTGCAGGTCCATCACTGTGATCCCAGTTTGCAGTACAAGAAAGGTTGGGGATCGTTTAAGAGAAAGAGAGGATTGAGATTATGTTATAATTGTAGAAGACCGGGACATCTTGCTAAGGAATTCCTTGGTATAGGTCCTATTTGTCTTTGTTGTAAAGATGTTGGTCATGAGTTTTTGGATTTCCCTAGAATGATTGCTAAAATTGAAAAGATGAACTTGAGGCAAGAAAACTCTGAAGAAGGTCAAGAGACTAAGGATATGCTAGAGCACCAGAAAGAATGAGAGACAATATTATTGAAGATGAAAGAAACATTGAATGGTCACAGAGACATCAATTTAATAGAGATCTTAAAAGAAAAGAATAGCATAGAAACAAGAATAGAAGACTTCGACATAGACTATGTTCTGGATGAGGAAACACAGGTGAATATTATGACAAAAAGCACTTGGGAAATTTTGGGAAAGCCTGTTATGATTCCTTCATTGGGAAGGATAGGATTGTTTAAAGGAAAGATGATAACCTTGTGTGGAATAATTACTCATGTACCTATGACAGCCCATGGAACATCAACATAAGAAGAATTTGAGGTCAATAAGTTTGTTGAGAACAATGCTCCTTTTGCACTTTTGTTAGGAAAGACCTGGATTGAGAAAGATCAGATCTGAAGGAAAGAAGAATAGGAATCCATAGAACCGAAAAAACAAGAATTAAGGGACTTCATAGACGAGAAAATAGAACGACTAAGAGAAGAACAAGAGGTCAAGTCAAAGCAACTGAGGTCCAGAGACTTAGCTACCGAAGTTGAAAGAACACAAGAAGGCTTAAAGAACCTATCCATGCAGGAAAGAAGAGAACCTACCCCAGAAGTAGGAAGAGAAGAGATATTGCGTGCGAAACTTTTGAGAGAACATCAGCAGTGTGAAGTTACTATGCTAAGAGAAGATAAGAATACGAATGGAGAGAGGAATACAGAGACTCGGATCACAGAAAAGAAGGCCAGAAAGATCAGTAAGAAGAAACAAAAATTAGAAAGATTGTAGGAGGTTCCAGAAAGGACTTCGTAGAAGGCAGGCTTGCAGAATTTGAACTTCGTTGGAATAATAGAACAAAGCAGAGGGGAACTTTGACTTGGAGAAGCTATATGACCATTGGAGGTGTCCCGACCGTTAGAACGATGCTCCAGAACATGTAGAAACACATTTATTGATGGAAAGATCGCCATTGGACCATTGGGACCGCGCCACAACGAATGCCACAACGAATGGAATCATATTGATTAAGGCTTTTCGATCCATTGGAGGAGTCTATTACGACATTGTTTATTCAATCCATCGAATGCCTCACCGAGAAGACTTTTTTAAATTGTGATTATCCAAGATAACAAAGAATTGATTACCACCGCGATGTTCTTTTGAGACCTCACCACCCATTTTAATTACCTTGAGTGTCCAGTCGCCTACCTGAGACATTTGATCACGAGCGTGCATGCCAGGCGACCTTAGCGCAATATAGAAATCCGTAGAAGAGATTTTGATAGACCTTATGGCTGAGAAGGTCATGTTCGTAGGAGTACAGGTCTCATCGAAGAGAGGATTGCAAGCATCCCCATCGACTAGACATCGATATGGGCCATCTCGAACTGCGATAGAAAAAAGAAGCAAGCACCACGATGACCTAGAGAACGCGAAGCTGATCTCGTCAGTCTTGCTCGACTACATCCTTCCTCTGGCTGGCATGGTTAGTCGTGACAGTGTCCTGAGAGATTTTGAGTACACACTCATCACTGTGTACCTCCCGAAGGGGATACGCGCAGTTGGACCGAAGCTAGGACTGATCCCTGATCTTAAGATCCATGACTTTAACTTGGGAGATAGAAAGAATTATGCGATGCTCGCACCACATCGCTACCTGACGAAGATGACTGGGAAGAAGCCGAAGATAGTTCCCTAGCCGTGGATCAAGGAGATTGCGAGGTCCACCATCCTTAACATTATGAAGATACCCCACTTCGGCAGAGATCAGGAGGTTAATGTCTGCATTAAACTCCCCATGTCATGCTTCCATGGCGGGTACCTATGGTTAGATGGGCACGTGACTATGGATTCAACACTGATCCACATGATCACTGGATTGAGCATGTAGGGACTAATCCCTCACCAGTTCTATCCAGGGAAGGTTGGAGATTGCACCCTGGCGCAACGTATAAAGGAAATGTATGGCAATGTGGAGAAGGGGAAGCGAGGCTACAAGGTAGCCTCCATCCAAGATGGCGCAGTGCACCTAGCTTGCCAATTAATTGTTGGTAGGCCCATAAGGAAGAACAAACCAATGCAAGTCACGAGGTTTGTCATCGACCTCGTAGGGAAGTGCATTGAAGGGATGCAGATGAAATCGGTGAGCTAACTTTTCAACGAGTTGGAGAAGGAATGTTGTGAAGCACAAGACCAAGGCTATGAGTTCCACTTTAGCTGGTTATTAATTCTTATAGAATTTGTCGCTTGGGAGATGCCATAGGGAGAAAAATTCCCTAAAGTTGAGCCATCTGAACCACTGGCTGCAAGGTTCACCACCTTGTGGTATTCTAGCGATATGGAAAATCAATGCAGTCGAATGTTGTATTCCACACCTACTACCTACAGCTCACACGAACCATTGAATCTTTCCCCCGAATGACACCGAATACACTCCATAGATTTAGGCCACTCATGAAGTTTTGTGCAGACCGCCACTTCATATACATCACTGCGCATTGGGATGAAAGCAAGGAGGAGATGTAGTCGTATTATAAATTTACTAAGGAAGATATGGAGGAGATAACCAAGGAATGGCCAATTGAATTCCTTGTACCAGTCGAGAAGACAAAAATCTATGACGCTGACCTCATCGGAAGTCCTTTGGTCACCCGAGAAGAGTATGATGGACCAAGCAATGCTAAGAAGAAGAACAAAAAGGAAGAAGTGCAAGAGATAAATAGCGCATCAGAGGAAACTGCATCTGATTCACCTGGAGGAGGAGGAGACGACGAAGTAAACCAGGAAGATGAAGGGGAAGAAGACAAGAAATGTAAGGGCGAAGTGACATCGACGAAGGATACCCTTATAGAGGCCAAGAAGTCAAAGAAAAGGAAGGTTTCTCCAAAGAAACCCTCAGTGCGGAAGAAGTCACGAGCCAATAAACCTTAGTCGCAGAATGTTCTCACAATGGATGATATTGACCTCATCATCGTAGTTGTAGCATATACTTCAGAGGATATTTTGCAATGAAAAGAAGTGAAGTAGGAAACAATGTATGACAGAATCGAGGTGGAGCTGAAGGGGGTACAACAAGCTCTTTATTCGAGCCATGCAGTGTCTACTGCACCGTCATCATCAGAAGGTGCAGAATTGGGGGATGAGCCCACCCAATTGTGAAGGATAGAAGATGCTACAGAAGCTCGCCTTCGTCGAGTATAGGAAGAAAAAGAGCAGGCCACATAGGCCTTGAAGCAAGAAAAGGAGGAAGTCCTAGAGAAACTTCGGGTTGTGTAGAAAAAAAAAGATGACATGAGAGAAAAGTTTGAGGACAGAGAGAAGATCTAGAGAGAGAAAGACCAGTTGCTCATGGAGTAGACTGCGGTCAAGGAGGCAGTGGCTAGAGCACTTCGAGCTGTGCTGGGCTTGGCGTAGATGGAAGAGGAGATAGATGAGAGCCAAGTGGGGAAGCTCGTTGAAGCCATTCAACAAATTCAAGAAAGAGTAGCAGAGTTAGAACTGCAAGCAGTGTTGAGCACTCTATAGGAAGTGAGAGATCATAGGGAAGAAACTGCTAGGAGCATAGTTGAAAGAATCAAGGCATTGGCCTCAGAATGCAGGAAATTAAGTAACCGAAGTGCACAGAGTTATGAGCTCCTTGCAGAAGACCCGAAGCTGAGGATATTGGAGGCACATCTCTAGGAGGCGAAGCAACAGGCATCGAAAGTGCAAGCGTAGCTGAAGCAGCTTACAGTCGTTGAGAAAAAAAAGAGATCCAGGAGCAGCGCGTAGTTCACTACCATCTAGAGTCGAGTTATGGAGGTGACACAATGGCTCCAGCCAGTGCAGGATGAAGCATGCACCCTCTTTGAAGAAATTGAGGGGAAAGGATCACATCTGGAACATGTGGTCAAATTAGTGGAACAACGCCTAGAAGGGCTTGTCACCAAGCAAGTCATTCAGGAGTTCGTCGAGAAGGAGGCTCCGGCGAAGCAGCAAGTCGAGGTAGCTCGAGTTAAGCTCGAGGTTTTTGAAGTAGTATTGCCCAGATCAGAGTGAATCAGGACGAGTCACAGGTGAGTGTTGGGGGCCTTTTGGCCCTTGACCAGGTTTTGTGGAAACGTTGGTCATGTTTGACCATTTTTGGGACTTCGACAGGCTGGCCAAAGATGGAGCGCCCAGGTGAAGTGGAGATCGCGGGATCTCACCCCTTTTGCGGTATTTTTGCTTTTTAGGGTTTATGTAACGGGTATGGGATGTTGGACCATGGGTCTTACCCATGTTTAGGCCCCTTTTTGTAATTTATAAATAAGTATCTAGGAAATGTAAGAAGGAGACCTAGTAGTTACTAGTCATTGATCGACTTAGTGCATGACTAGTTGGATTTGTGCACAGATTGTGAAGGGCTCTGTGCTTGGACCTAACTCAGGGAAGGAGGATCTGGTGAGGTGCGCACATATCTCTTGTTCTATGCGGAGTTGTATTTTCAGCTTGGTGCATGTAAGAATATTGGAATATCCTAATAAAGAAGAGAAGAGTTGGTGGACGTAGCCCCACACTGGGGTGAACCACGTATATCTTGTGTTATTGTGCTTTGTGCAATGTGTTCATGGTGTTTATGATTTTCATTGCTTAGTGTTGATTGATGAATGCATATGATGTATTAGCTTAGTGTTTAATAATGTGAATGAATGATAGATATGAGTTAATGTTATGTGATAAGTGAATGAAAGTATTAGATCTTGGTTAATACTGCGTTGTTATGTAATTAGGGTTTTAACGTGCGATGTGAATGAGGGTTAAATACTAATGAATGTTAATTTCTAAGTGCTCTGTTAAGTATTGTGATCACAGATCTGTGTCCCAGCTAGGTTGCAGACACCTGAGTCCTGCAACCCCCCCACCTCTACCTCAGGTGAGACTTCATCTGCTTCGCAGGTGTTTCTGAAAGGGCCGATAGTTAGGGTTTTGTTGGTGCATTGTTGAAGTGTTGAACCCTGGGTCTGCCCCTGTGCAAACAAGGACCCATAAATGTCACCTTGGCTAACATAATCAACATCAAAGAGGAGATAAATGGATCAGAGTCAACCCTACTAGAGGAGACCGCTCATCCAGGAAACCCAGGCATTATGTCACAATAGGAAAGTTCACCAAACACTACTAGAGTGTAGTTGGGGGAAAAAATAAAATCAAGTGAGACAGGTGTGCCCGACGTCCTCATAGACCTAATTACCATATACAACAATGAGTAAATATATGAGGTTTCTCTCATAACCCCAGTACCAATCACGGATGAGGGAGAACCAGGAGAAATATATGCCCTAACTCCCAAAGATCTAATTTCAATTCCCCAAGAAGGTGATGACCAAGTCAGAAGCATGCTGGACACTAGGTTTCTCAACCAATCAGGAATTCAAGATAAGATGGACAGTTCCAAGGAGGAGTTGGGATGTGGTGAATAGGGAGAAGAAACACAACAATTAGAAATCGACATCTCAATAGCCAATCCTCCAGTAAATGTTTTTCCTTTGCCCCTCTCCCCATCTAAAGTCAAAAACCCACTAGTCGGTGAACCCCAGAAGGAGGTTGGTTCACTAGAACATACAAAAGTTCCCTCTACTAACGAAATGCAAGAGCCAGTCATGGAGCACATATATATGACATAAAGCCTAGGCAACACTCTGACCTGGGGAGACCAATAGATTCCCGAGCTAGTGGATGAGGTCACCGACATACAAGCGATCACTTATGATAGAAATAGGAAAGTTGTGATGAGGATGAAAATGAAGAAGAGGAGGCTCACACTTGATAACACACTCCTTGTTACCACAGAAGAAATACTTCTCAACAAAGAGAATGCTAAGACAACTGAGTTGATAGGGGCTAGGATGGCTATAATTGATGCAACGCTGGACAGAGCGAAAAGGGATGAAAAGGAATTAGAAGCCACAAATAAGGAGTTTTATTATGTGCATGATCTAGCGAAGTATTATCATTATTCGATACAGGTAGTAGTATTCCTGAGAAGGGAGTTCAAAGACACATATGCACAGTTCACAAACAGACGAAACCTCTTCACCACATGCATTGTCAATTTCCAAAAGGATACTCTCATGGGGATGGAAACTTGTAAATCCATGCAAAGGTGGTGTGAAAAATCACATTAGGCCTTAGAGTGGATTGACTATATTGGTGTGGTACAGAAATGCCAAGACTCAGAAGAACACGACATTCAAGTACTAATGGATGACAGGATCTCCTGAATCAGGAAGGCAATTGAATACTGGGTGAGCATGGTCCAGGAACCTCAGTAGAAGATACAAAAAAGGTGGAGATAATGCGAGAAAATATGGGAGAAGATCAATCGGGAGATGGAAAACATTGGCCTACCAGAATTCGGCCCACCAGAAAATTTCACCGATTTTCATGACATAATCAAACGACATGTAGAGAAATACTAAACATGGGAGGAAAATATCTCATAGATTTCAAGTATGACTCCAGGTCAAGTAAATAAGTTCATGGAGCACCCAATTAAATCCCTCGCAGTTCTCCAACGCTGAAGTGTCAATCTCATCAGGTATAGAGAATGAGCAGTGGAGATAAAGGAAATATTCTCTGCACCGATGGATCAACATAGGTTTCCCTATGCAAACACATGCAAAAAACTTTTCTTCAAATGGGCGGAGTATGAGAGAAATCATCCACTGAAGTAAAAAATCGGATGATCTCAAGAGAATGAGGAGATAAAGTCTGGCACGTGTTTATTTTGTTTTACTTAACACAACTTTTAGTATTTATTTTTAGCCTAGTGATCCTTTATAAATAGGGAGATCGATCTTGTGCAAAGGATCGATGGTTTTGGGAAAGACCCTCTTTTTTGAGAATTGTAAAAGAATTATTTCTGTGCAACTTTAATTTAGAAGTTCTATTTAGAACCAAAGACAATTTTTTCATTTGAAGCATCAACTTGATTGGATCGAGGAGGGATTGTTTCCATCTTCGAGTTTTATTATGCTACTGTATTGAGTAAGAGTTGTTGTTTCTATTGTTAAGTTATCTTTCAATATTGTAACAATTCTTTTGTTCTAGATGATGAAAAAGAATCCATGTGTTGATATTAGATTGATAGTAGAGCTAAGAGAACTAATTTTCTTACACTCATCTTTGTTATGTATTTGTTTTCCTTATACAATTGTTATCTCAATCAATSATGTATGTTCACCAGTAAAAAGTATTTTTGCTAAGCTTGAAGTATTTYTKATTATTGTTGTCTGCACGCCAAGGTATAAGGGTTATCCTAAGCTCAACATTATTTAGTCTTTTAGTAATTTCCCTTCATCAGTTGGCTTATGTCATCATCTTTATTGTACCTAGATTATTCAAGAATACAAAAATACAAAAATACAAAAAGAGAATCTATTAACCTGAAGGAGGAAATTTTCATAAAAAGATACATCTGTCAGTTACCCGTAAATCCCATTGATAAATAAGCCGAATCAAATATCTGGAGAACCATTCCACTTACCAAACACTTACGAGTCTAATTGGGTCTCTTAAGCGGGGTTGGTTCCTATTGTTGAGTTAAAGGGATTTCCAATCCCTCAACAGGTCAGAAGGAGAAACAATTTACTTTTTAGTGGTATTATATTGCCATCAACCTACCCACACAAAAGTTATAAGGGTACCAAAAAGTACGTAGGAGAATCAATTTAGTTTTTTAAAGGTGTTATATTATAATGAAGTCAAAACATGAACTCTTGATGGTTATGCATTTAGTTAGGATTTTTTAAAATAATAAATGTGATTTAATTGAATTTGTGAATTTGAAAATTAAAACAAAATCTTAAAAGTGGTGCTTTAATTAAGTAATTATGATGATTAGTGTTTATTAATATTAATTTTGTTTTTTGAAATTTTATGGGAAAAACAAAATTTATTGAATTATTTTATTTAAAAGGTTAGGAATCTCATATTGTTACAAATACTTTGAAAATTAAATTAATATGGAGATGAGTAGGACATTATAAGAGAAAGTGTTTTTCATCCTCCAAATTTTTAGTATCACAAAGATACTTTTGATCTTCTAGATTAGAGTGAATGACCCATTTATAGTATCTTGATTTTATTTTATCCTCTAATTATTTATTGCAATACAATTTCTCCTTAAATTTAGATGTAATAATATTTTTAATGGTGTCAATATTCTATAGAGTGTGCTCCTCCTTAATTCTTCAATTATTTAGCCAAGACTTTGCATCTTTATGCCAACCTTTTTTGAGGTGAAGGTGACTTTAATTAGAGTTTGAAGCAATCTTAGGAAGCCTCTTTTCTTTCATGTTAGTTATGTTTTGCTTGTACATAAGGTACCTATTAATAGCCATGGTCTCAATAGGGGAAAGTTATGCTTCTACGAGAAGGATAAGATAGGGTGTATTGCTTTTAATTTCAATATTTTAAATTATAAAACACTTTTGGATTTTATCGATCTTTCTCCACAATTCTCTAAAGATACTACAACCCCAAACATTAGGGGTATTTTGAGGTAAAACATGGGTCTCAAAATAAAAATTGTACTATCAAAATCAACTTTAAAATAACCAATAGGATTCAACATGATGATGTCAACCATAAATTTGAGTAAATCTATAAAGAGATAAGTTGAAAATACAATTAAAAAAATAGTTTTTTTTCTTTCCCTTTGAAAATTCATAACTCTTATTTTATTATTTTAAGTATTATTATTTTAGACCTTGATTTTCCCCTAATGCTTCACACCCATATAAGATCACAAGAATGACAAGAGCCCTAAAGAGGAGCTTTTTTTATTTTTTATTTATTTTTATTTTATTTTATTTTTTTTATTCGGGGCCAAAACTAAAAGTCAATTGATTTACAATTGTTTTCAAGACAAAAGTCGGATTTCCACCCTCCATTAATCCTTCTATTAATGTTATAGTTCCAATTAAGCTTGTGATGAAGGTTAACTCCGAGATATTTGTATGAAGTAACTTCCTCTAAGTTGTTATTGTCATACAAAACATTAATGTAAGTGATCTTATTGGATTTGATCATCATAACCTTCGTTTTGTCAGTATTTACTATCATACATGTACTAGAATAGAAATCCTTTAGAATTCTTAGCTACATGTCATTAATGTAAAGAAAAATATCATCAATGTAAAGAAGAAGGATGATGTAACGAATCCATACCCCTAGTATGAGATTTGATACCACAATGTAACGTACCTAGCTCCATGATGAGTCACATTAATACCAACTTCCACTCTATACATACTTCACCTTTCAATTTATTTCAACATGTGTCATAGTTTCCATAATTTACCATCTATGATACCATACAATAATATTCCTTGCATATGATACAATTATGCAGGCCAACTAACATGCAATCTCATGAATAACGACATAAACATCAAGAAATATAATGCACAACAAATTTATTTAACTAACATTAGAAATTAAACATGTAAACACACATTATAAACATCAATAGAAAAGACATATAAACATGGCACTTATCTTTTCTAAAGAACCAACTAGTTGCAGATCTTAAACATTCCACCCATCCATAGACATTGTTGTTCTAGATCTCTCAACAAAAAATCATCCTCGAGCTGGGGCTATGACTCCACCAAGGAAAAGGCACTCTCTATAGGCCAACTAAGGTCTCACAATAAATACTAGGTTTAAACAAGGCCAAGGTACCAAACTCCAACAACAACTTCACCCAACAAGCTCTCATCCCCCTCAACCTACACGACCCAAGGACGTATACCACCTTCTCTACATCGTAGTCCCTCAGGCTGTCTCACTTCCCTTACAAGGCTCCAACACATGTCAAAAAGGAAGTCTCAGAGTTGTGGCTCTAGGAGCTCCACCAAATAATCTCATGTAATCTCTAGGTACCCTCAAGGCCACACACCAAGGGAAACCTATCCCAGAAATTTCTCCCTCCATGGCTCCAACCTTTCCCCGAGGAAACCCAAGGAAATTTGTTCTCAATAATCACATTGGATTCACCTAGAATCCACAAGTTTCTCAAGTCACAGGGTCTCAATGGCTCTCCCTATCTCACATCCCAACATACCAAGGAAAAAATGGTAGGAATTATCAAGAATGGTCCATTTTCCATTGGAAACAAAGCTTATATATGTGTGTCTCCTTTTTGACAAGTGGAACTCATGTAACTACCTTCCCACCACTTGGGGACTTGCCCCAGTCCTTAGGAACTTTAGGATAGAATCATGAAATAAGTCTTAGTATTAGGACTTAGGATTAATTTAATATATTTGGCTTAGTCTATTTCCTTAATCCCTTATCCCCCTTTCCCTCTCTTGGAGTCTTAGCCCCAAATACTCTTTTGTATGAGTTGGTATACAATTGTGATGTATTTTACTAATATAGATGAGTGTGATTACAATGTACAATGCTAGGCTCACTGACCTTTCAGCATACAAGCTCTCAAGCCTAATATCACACTTACACAAACACTCCATCCCAAAACATAATGGTTCACCAACCTAAAATATCATATGAACACATACACATACAATTGGGGATCCAAAAATGGGGCATTACATTCCCCTCCCCCTTATTTTTTCATTATCCCCAATGCATTATATATAACATATACAATTAATGTCTCTCAAAATATTCAAAATCTTGGGAGTACTCCTCCCGCATGGTGTCCTCTTGCTCCCACGTAGCATATTTAGGACAATAGTCGGTGCACTGGAACTTTACCTTACTGATGGCTCATTTCTTGAGGACGTTGACCTTCTTGTCCAATATGTGCACCGACTGGACCTGGAAATCATCATCGTGATCACCTGGATCACATTCCAATCAATTACATGGTTAGAATGAGGTAAATACTTTTTAAGAAAAGACACATGAAACATATTATGAATGTGCATGGACGCAAGAAATGCAAGCATGTATGCAACATGTCTAATCCTTTATAGGATATCAAATTGTTTAAAATGGTGTTGTCATTGATGTCGAAGGTATACTATGATGACAGGTCCAAGGATCGAACATTATGGATAGAGGAAGAAAATAATGCCTATGTACATAATCGAGGAAGTAAAGAGTCTTATGGAAGAATGATTAAAGTTTGCTAAATCTAGATGGTGCAAAGGAAGCTCAGGAAATCATTGAAGGAATTAGAAACAATGATATTAGCAAGAGAGCTATCGGTTAACCAAGATCAAGTACACAACAATCACCAAATTGTCCCACATACACAAGAAGATTCAACTTCGAAGGGTTTATAATGAAAATGTGATTTTATGAAGTGTAAATGAAAGCGGGAAAACCCTTATCTAAATCGATGGTGAAGATTAAATTTTTAAACAGATATCGACGATGTATAATTATTTAGAGTGGTGTGGTTCCAACATAGTTTGAGTTTTCGGAGTGCTTATCTCATGCCATTTTGAGACACTTCGAACATAAGTAGTCCGATGACCAAAGCACTTGGTCGTAGCCCAAGGTCACATGGAAGAGGCCCATAGACCTCTAATGGATCAATCCACGACAACAACCATGTGTAACGCAATGACTGGACCACATAGCATAAGCAACAAGGGTAAATACATGTGTTAGACCTCGTACAATGCCACATAGATGTACCATTATTCCACTTGTCATAAAAATATAGTAGCCACATAAGACCAGAGCATGCAAGAGTCCAATGATGAAGGAGACTTGGAGTTAATGTTAGTCATCAATCTATCGAAGCTATAGTGGGAGAGAATCTGGATTGTTAATAAGAGAGCAACATTGCAATGAGAATTTGATGGGAAAAACTCCAAGAGCCAGAGATAGTGTTGATTTGGCATGGCTAGTAGATCTTCTTTGTTCGTCAGAGAAGCAATAATATGAGTGGAATGAGAGAGGAGGTACTCCGATAAAGAGGGACTTCGAGAATGGTAGTGAGCCAACTCATTTGAGCCACATCATCTATAATGTCAGAGACACGAAAGAAGCAAGGACAATGCCACGTGTTAAGTGCCAAGTCAACAAGGTATACGAAGAAGGGTTGGAGGAAGTGATGATGTGTTGTGACAACTTGGTAGTTAGGGTGATGTCAGGATGCCAACATGGTAGCTAGAGTATCCCAAAGGATGACGCTTGTTGGTTTTTTATTGTGCGAAACAGAATTTGTCCCCATTTGGACGTGGAGACCGTTATGAGATCATATTAAATCTAAGACGTTGATCTGGGTAGCGAGCAGATCTCCATTGTTCATTAGAGAGGCTCTGGTCAAAGTAGATTGTTCTACCTGTAGCGAAGGTAATCCGATGAAGGAGCGTCGAGGAAAAATCTAGACCGTAGGTCGGAATGCAGGCGAGATATAATCTCAGCCATGGATTGGTCCCACCTGACCATATCACAAATAGTTAAAGTGACATGTCATAAATGGTGTGCATGTTAAAGGATCGATACAATCAGATTCATTAATTCTAGATTCCAAGAATCGTTGGATCCGTCAGTGCACGTGCCATCAGAGAGGCTCTGGTCAGAGTATATTTATATTATGAAGCGAACATGTTCTGACGAACATGACTCTCAGAGCCAAAATATCCATTGATCTAATAGAGGATGACTATTGAGCAACACTGATTAAGGTTGGTTGTCATTGATGTCAACCCTTGAAGAAAGACCCGTAGCACAAAGGTTTGGGTAATGGAACAAATAGTGTTTGATGTAAATATGACTCATTATTGTTTTGTCATGGTTGATAAGAAGTAAATATGGATGAACTCCAAAGTGGTCCCCTTATGGTGAAAG
>JZKD02S1863724.1:33488-64175 GCA_000966675.3 Picea glauca | reverse complement strand
TATGTGTGTGATTGTTTATTTATTACTGCTCATTATTGGATAATAATTCTACATTGATATAACATTTGAAGAAAAAGGATTATAATTACGCTATTACTAATTCACCTCCCCTCTCAGTAATCCAACAGACATATGTAATGTTCCTGAGCCAACTTTTTTTCCCAGAACATTTACTCTTGTTATGTTTGTTAATGTGCTTGCAGGTGTATCCGTAAGATGTGCATGGATTATTCAATGATGATAGACCAATAGATATGAAGCATACAATCATAAATAATACAAGAGATATAAGAACACTAGTAGAGAATCAAAATGTCAGACCTGGCCTTTATTTAGATAGTAAGTAGCCTCCATATACAAGAGAATTGCAGATCTGGGAGAAATCCCCAATAATAACAAAATGGGCTGCTAGTCGATACAATAAGAAGAACAATACAAGATGAATGCCTCCCAAAGGCTGTAAGAGAAGAGATCTAAGCCTCCAAAGGCTCCCAAAAAGTAGATCCGACTGAAGATAGAAGCACCTGATCAATGCACTATCAAACCTCCCCAACTAGATGAGTTACACCCTACTCTGGATGTTGTCAAACCCTTAAGTTTTGGCCTACCCTCTCCTAACCTCCAAATCCTCCAAGACTTGCTCATAATGTAGATCAGGCTATTAGAAATCTATATAATCAATCTCAAGATGATTTGAGCAATGTTGATTCTCCAAATGGACAAACCCTAAACTGGATTGTGCCCTCCCTGGTTTGATAAAGTCAAGAAGGTACATTTTCCCCTCTAGGAACCTCCAAATGCCACCAAACTCTGTCAGATCATAGATCGAGCCACTGCTACCATGATACTGAAGTCTCAAACCAATCTATGAATATTTGAGCCTCTAAACACTGAAAATAACTTTCTACATAATGTCCTCTTCATATTCAATGCGTGCCAAGCTCACATAAATAAACTGCAAGGATAAACTCCTATGGAATAGACCAGGAATGATGCTAGGGACCCTCCGAAGAGAACCCAGGTGCTAGATTTATCAAATTCCACATGCTTCCTCCAGATCAAACTAAAACCTCCAAGATGGTGTG
This sequence comes from Picea glauca, assembly GCA_000966675.3. Lineage (NCBI taxonomy): Eukaryota > Viridiplantae > Streptophyta > Pinopsida > Pinales > Pinaceae > Picea > Picea glauca. Next base: position 63,090 of record JZKD02S1863724.1, on the reverse strand, counting down.
CCCCCTAGATGGAAACCCCCTAGGTTGCGTCGTAACCTAGTGAATGCATGTAGAACCAACCTGCAACACTGTAGAATGGTGTGGGAGGATTATTTCACCTCCGGGACCAATCCTGGATCAAGGAAGGTGGGATATTTCACCACTGAGATTATCTCTATGGTTTTAGACTCAAAACCCTCAAAACTGATTATTCTCAAGAGCTCCAATGCAAAATGATAATAATCCAGAATGAATAAGGAGTGCTCCCTTCCCTTTCCTTTATAGATCCAATCTATTTCTCCATTGAGTTATTTTTAACCTTAGGGTTAACTATTAACCTAACTCATCCTTTCTATTTCTTTGTTGAGTTACTCTTTTTCCACAAATTCAACTTAACTTTAGAATATTACGATTCTTGGTTAACTTTGTCCCCAATATACTCGAGACTATATTCTAGTGGGGAAATATAGACCACCGAGTCTCTCCAACCCTCTTCATCAAGAGGTGGGGGGAATTACAGTCTCCCCTACTAGAAATTGCTTGCCCACAAGCACTTATGAACCTATCTCTTGGATCAACTGCTCTCCTTCCCACGTGGCATCCTCCATAGGTAGGTTCTTCCATTTAACCAAATATTCTCTGATGCTTATTTTCCTTAGCTTCCTCTCCCTAAATTCTGGTATCTCCTCGGGTATTAGTACCAATTTTCCTTCTTTATCCATGGGTGGAAATTCCTCGATAGGAGTGATGTGCTTTTCGATGGCCCTCTTCAAACATGAAACATGAAAGAAATTATGTATTTTTATTCCCTGTGGTAGATCTAACTCATAATCTATGACCCCTACCCTCCTGCTGACTCTATATGGACCAAATAAATGGGGTTGGAGTTTTTTTTCACCAATTCTCTTGATTGATGTTTGTCGGTATGGTTGGAGCCTCAAATAAACCAAGTCTTTGACCTCAAAGGTGCGCTCAACTCTGTGATTATCTTCCTGTACCTTCTATTGATTATTTTCCCTCTGTAGGTGATCCTTCAATTCCATGAGGATGTCCTGACTCTGCTAAATCTAATCCTGAACCATGGGAGCCTTGTTGTCACCGAAAGAAATCTCTACAAAGGAGAGAGGGTCATAACTGTATAAGTCCATGAATGGAGGCATACCAATGGACATATGATGAGTGGTGTTGTAATATTATTCCCCCAAGTGAAGCCATTTGACCCATGCCTTCTGTTGTCCTGCCACATAGTTTCTGAGGTAGCCTTCAACCCATTTGTTGACTATCTATGTCTGTCCATTCGTCTACGAGTGGTAATTGGTACTAGGTGTGAAGGTCGTACCTAATAGTCTAAATATATTCTGCCAAAAAGTGCTCATGAACCTGTTATCCTGGTTACTCACTATGGTTTTGGGTAACCCATGCAATCTGAAAACTTCCCTGAAGAATAGGTTCGCAACCTGTGTTGCACTGAAACTTGTGGCAATGGCAAAAAAGTGTGCAAACTTCGTCAACCTTTCCACTACTACAAAAATGTAGTCCTTTCCTTGTACCTTGGGAAACCTTGTGATGAAATCCATAGATATGCTCTCCCACTTCTGCTCCGGAATGGGAAGTGGCTGTAGTAGTCCTGTTGGGTGAGTGTGTTCATATTTTTTGGCCTGGAAAGTGCTGCACTCCTTGATGTGGTTCATCACATATTCTTTTAGACCCTTCCAAGAAAACCTCTCTCGTACCTGTCTGTATGTCTTGACGATCCCTTGGTGCCCTGCTACTGGTGAATCATGACATGAATGTAACACCTTGGCCTTGAAGGTTGATTCAGGAACCAAGAAAATTTGGCCCTTGTAGTAAATGACGTCATCCATAATCCTTAAATTGGCGTCTATAATCTACCCATCCATTACTTCACAAGTAAATTTTTTCTTCGAATACTCCACCAAGAGGTGGGCATTCCAATCTACTAAAATATCAGTCATGGCATAAATCAATGGTCTCCTGGACAAAGTGTTTGCCACCACATTATTCTTACCTTTGAAAAATTCTATGTCGAAGTCATATGCATGTATCTTGCTCACCCACTTATGTTTCCTTTCATTCAAGTCCTTCTAGTCCAGGAAGTACATGAAGTTGTTGTGATCTGTCCTCACAACAAATTTTTCTCCAACTAAATACTACCTGAACGTAGCCAATGCATGCATGATGGCTAGCATTTATTTTTCATAGATGGTGTAGAGAAGCTCAGGAAATCTCAACTTTCAGATTTCATAGACAATTGGGTGCATGTTTTGCATAAGTATGGCCCTAATGCCTACTCCTGATGTGTCACACTCTACTATGAAGGGTTGTGTGAAATATGGAAGTGCCAATGCCGGGCATGTACTCATTAATTTCTTCATTTTTTCAAAGGTGGCATGTGCTTTTGGGTTCCATTTTGAGGCCCCTTTATTGGTCAAATCGGTCAAAGGTGCACAAAGCTTAGAAAATCCTTTGACAAACCTCATGTAATAGAAGCAGATGCCCATAAACCCCTTCAACTTAGTGAGTGTCTTTGGTGTGGGCCAGTCGATGATGGCTTGCATCTTTTCCTGATGTACCTGTACCCCCTTTACTTCGATAATGTGTCCTAAGTAAAGGACCTTTGTCATCCCAAATTCACATTTATACTCCTTTGCATATAAGGATTTCTCCTCCATGATAGTCAGAATCTGTTCCACATGCTGAAGGTGCTCCTCCCAAGTCCTGTTATAGATCAATAAATCATCAAAGAAGAATAATAAGAAATTCCTTAGCTGTTTGTTGAACAAATGATTCATGCATGATTGGAAATTGGTTGGTGCATTAGTCAATCCAAAAGGCATGACTAGAAACTCATAATGTCCATAGTGACACTAGAAAGCAGTCTTGGAAATGTCTTGCTCCCTCATTTTAATATGATGATAGCTGTAGCACAAGTCAATCTTAGTGAAATAAACTGCCCCATGGAGCTCATCAATCCGTGGGATGGGATATTTGTTTTTGATGGTCTTCTTGTTTAGGGCCTTGTAGTCGATGCACGTGCGCATTGTTCCATCTTTATTTTTCACTAGCACTACTGAAGATGCAAAGGGACTGGAGCTTGTCCTGATGTGACCCATATCCAACAATTCCTTGATTTCCTTTTCAATTTCATACTTGTACTTCTTCGGGTGCTTGTAAGGAGTGGTGATGACAGGTTTCACACCCTCCTCTAACTCTATGATGTTCTCAAACCCCTTATTTGGTGATGCTCCTGGTGGTATAGGCTGAAAGACCTTGTTATGCCTATCCATGATCTTCTTGATCTATGATGCATAGTGTGTTTCTCCCTTTTTGTCTGCTCTAACTGAAATTCTACATTCTGCTGCATAAGCAATGCCTTCTCTCTGGAATATGGCCTCCATGCACTTTGTTGTCACCACCCTTGGGGTGTTTTCTATCATACCCCTGAGAACCACCTTCTTCCATGTTTCTTCTGTGAAAGACATTTCCATGGTTTTGTAGTTTGTGGTGATTGGTCGCAATGTACTAAGCCACTATACTCCTAGGATGATGTTGGTGTCTGGAATATCCATCACATATAAATCTTGTGCCAAGTCATGTCTGCCCAAAGTGATTTTCATTCCTAGGATGTACCTGTCACAAGGCATGGTGTGCCCACCTGCTACATCGACACGAAATCCCTCAAATTCCACTATTAGTATATTCCTTGTTTGCAGTAATACTGAGTCAATGAATTTGTGTGATGCACATCCATCAATGAGGACTCAAACCTTCTACCTATGTAGCACCCCTCTCATCCTGAAGGTGTTGAATTTTGGTACCCCGCTGATGGATGCAATGGTTACCTTCTCATTTGTTGCAGGGACGTGACTAACATCCTCTTCTTTTGTCTGTCCTGGATTTTCAACCTCCATGTTCTATATGTGGCCGAAATCCTCATCCTCATCATCTGAGATCACCTCAATATAGTGGGCTTTTCCCTTAGCCATGCACTTGTGGGTTGGGTCCCATGGTTCCTTGTAGGTGAAACACAACTGCTTCCTCCTAAGCTCCCTCCCAGTGGTCTCATCCATCCTACCCCTTTCTAAGTCAAACCCCCTTGGGTCTCTTCCCCCTTGGTTAATAGGAGGTATTTTCTCTCTACCCCCTTGATTGGGAGGTCTAGGGGTGAATCTCATTTTAGCTGTTGAACCCAAGTCTCTAGTCTTCCAGATGGAATCGTGCAAATTGGTAGGCTTAAAGGCCTTGACCCAAATCCTCAAAGGTTCCATCAACCCTTCTGTGAAAAGCATCATGAGTCTCTATTGAGACACATCCTGTACCATTAATTCCAGGCTCTAGAACTCCTCTATGTAAGCCTCCGGTGACCCTGTCTATCTGAGCTATGTGAGCTCCCGAAAAGGTAGCTTTGGATCCCCCTGGTCAAATGTGTCAATGAGCCTCTGTGTGAAATATTTGTAAGATGTAATCTGATTGTGTCCCAATGTAGTTAACCCATGATACCACCAATCATGAGCCTTGCCATCTAAGTACATGGTGGAAAATTTGATGGCATCCATCTCTCTCATGGGGTTAAGCTGTAAGTAGGTATCCAACTTCTGCACCCATACTTGTGCGGTCACCTTAGCAGATACATCAAAATAAGGGATATATATTTTTCTTCCCTATGCTCTAGTTCATAGTTGGGCCTCTGATATCGTTTCGGTTTGCCCCAAAATGTGATCCTGCAATAATGATCTAATGTGACCTGTCTCTGAAACCCTGCACTTAGGGCATGATACTCCCTGGCATACTGCTCAAAATTATCCTCAATCTCATCCTCATAGTTATGTTGTGGCTGAGTATCCAAGAATGTAGGTAGATAGGGTCTAGGAGTGGAACTATTGTATGTATGTCCTAGTGGTGCACCTCCTCCATAGCTCTGTCCCTCAGTGTGATAGTGGTGGTTGTGCTCCTATTGTTGTCTAGTCCCTCCATGAGATCCACTAGCTTCTCTGTTGGCATAAATTTCTAGACCCTTTCCTCCATGAGTCATCTACATCAAGAGTTGTGATACCCTCTCCTAGATTTCACTTACCTTTCTTAGAGCTTCTGTCATCTCTACCTGTCCACTACATATTTTTTCTTGGTTCTCCTATAGATGATATATGAGGGTGCTCTGTGACACGTTTATGGAGTGTTGCAAATCCTTAGTGAATCCTACTAGAATCTATGGCTCACTGTCCTCACCTGATCCTTCCATTTTGGCCTCTTCTTTGTTTGTTTGTTTCTTGCGTCTCCCCATGTAAATGCCATTGAACCTCTACATGCACTAACCCCCACTAGTTGGGAGGATCAAAGATTTGATACCATTGTAATGTTCTTGAGCCAATTTTTTTTCTGAGAACACTAACTGTTTACTATTGTTATGTTTGTTCATGTGTTTTTAGGTGTATCTGTAAGATGTGCATGGAATATTCAATGATGATAGACCAATTGTAATGTCCCCACTTTGGGACATCATCACAATGCAGAGGTTTATGATGACCATAGTAGCTAGATGGATGTTACAATGAGTACAGGGCTTATTGAGAGGCATTGTGGGGTCGAACTTTCATTTCTCATCCTATTTCATCATTATGAGCCATTCCGCACAAAGTGTCTTTGGTTTCGAGGCATTCCGACAATTTCCATGGTTTTGAGTATTTTTGGCTATAAGTCAATTAAATTCACTAAAGAGGTCATTTTGGGCACATTACTTGGAGGAACCTCTCAGTGTAATAGCTCATTGGAATCGGGAGAAGAAACACTACAGGATGGGATGCTTAGAAGTGACTTACAGTGGACAGGGAATCCACAAGGAGAGATAAGGCGATCTTCAGAGGTAAAAAGGTTAATTAGTTAATTAAATATTAATAAAATGAAAGTCACTTTGGAGGGACAAGGTGAGAAAAAAGTATAAAGGAAAGGAAAGGGCCTCTACTCATTGATTCATGTATGATCATCTTTTGATATCTGGATTTTAGCTAGTGAGCCCAACATTGAGGGTTTTGACTTAACAAACCCTAGAGGACGATTCAATGGTGAAAGATTCCACCTAGATTGTCCCAAGATTGGTCTCAGAGATGCAATACTCTCCCACACCATTCTAGCTCGGTTCTACATCAGTGCAGGAGGGTTCTACACCAGCCACATGCATAGGAAGAGAAGGAGGGCACACCATTGGGGGTTTCCAGCAAGGGGGGCGAACCATTCTTGGAGAGAGATTCATTGCAGGTGATTGACAGGGCTTTTGGAGATTCTATCACCTGGGTTTTCATTGCAGGGCCTTGGAAATCAGATCTAGTCCATTAGGAGGAGTTTCAGGCGCCATTAGATGTATTGATGCATGGGACAAATTGGAGGAGAGGAGCAAACTTCAAAAAGTGGTTTCAATCATTTTCTAGCTCAGATATTCACCATTTCGCTTGGGACTTCACTAAAGAGGTAACCAAGCCCCGATCTATTGTTATAGCGATTATGTGGAGCATTTAGAGGCATCTAGGAGGGAGGCTGAATTGTTAGGGCTTCAGGCATCCATGGAGGCGCACCATTCCTTGAGGAGAATCAGATCCATAGGGTTTGAGAGTGGTTTTGGAGATTTGAGCACCTGGGTTGTGCTTATTGTTGCCTGACCTATCATTTGGCATATTTCTTGAGGTGATTGGAAATCATTGACAGTTGGGCCGAATTATTGAGGAGCTTCAGCAGTCCAACAGAGTGTGACATCTTCCAGTAGGGGTTTGACACTTCATACGGCCCAGATCTACCTTGGTATTGGTCTTCATCTCTTATCCAACCTTTGGAGGCTTATTTTTTATTATCGGGATCTTTTTGTAGCAACTTTATTGTCTATATTCTTAGCCATCTGTTGAGCATTCCAGATCGGCCTCACATTGTAGCAGGTTTCTCTATTTAATGAATAAAAGCAGTTTTGAGATGTTTTGGCTTGTCTATCATATTGCATATGGTTGAGGTATGTTCCATGATTGTATCTTCTTGTTTATTGCTACAAAACACATATAAAAAATCAATAAAACCCTAAGGCCGAAATCAAGAGGCCATACTGCAAGTAAACACATGTAAACAAGTAGATCAACAAAGTGTTTGACGAAATACCACAACCATAATTTTTTTTAAAAGACACCCAAAACCGTGATGCTCATGACATAATGGCTTGGGAACATTACAATGGTATCAGAGCTTAGATTCCTTTCAGTGAGTGGGAATTAGCACATGCATGCATAGCCATAGAGGGGTCTTCCATAAGAGGATATGGATATTGTTAATAGGATTGAGGAGTGTGAGAGGGAATATGAAACCATCAATAATTTCAAAGGGCTCATAACATTCCAATGGTTCCTGTCCTATAAAAATCCTAGTTGGAACAAAAAGAAGATTGCACGCCGGCTCAAGGTGAGGGGGGAAATCAGAGAAGCCTTTTGGGGTAACCCCACTCCAATTAGAAACCCCACACCCATTAGAGTCACACAACTTTGCTACAGTTGCAAGGTGCCTTGGGAACCAGATCATAGGTGTAGGGGTAAGGGTAAGAAGCATATTATTGAGGTGCATTATGACAATGATGATGAGGCATGTGAGGATGGATCGATTGATGCCTATCTGGATCAGTTTGATGATGATAGTGACTCTTGCACAGAGACTAGTGATAGTGACTCTACCACAGAGGCTAGTGATTCTTTCATGCTTGAGGATAGTGACCCTTGTGTAGTGGATAAACAGTTGGAGGAGCAAGATGACAACACTTGCATGGAAGCAGAGATATCACATGTTATTGATGACCTTGCACCTCAACAGAGTGGTGACACTAGTGAGGATTCACACGTGTCATCACCTAGATTTGATGAGCTCCCTATGAGGGCTGTGACACATTTGTCACCCTTTCAGACACCCATGATAGCCACGTCACATGAGGATATCAGTGGCACGTCAGATGTGATGGATGAGCCTAGTGTGAGGGTAGCACACCATGGATATATTGACCCACAGATCCAGGAGGAGGTACAAAATGTACAAACAATTGACCCTACACATACATATCAACATGAGAAGATTGAGTCACATATTTTGGAGACTCCATTAGTTGAGCAGATTGTGGAGACTGACAGGTTTATGGAGCACTTACTTCCAGGATCGGCCTACATGGATGACGATGCACTCTGTAGCAGTCAGAATGACCCTAGCACGTGTCTGGATACATCTATATGGGATCAAAGCATAGATGATAGTAGTAGGTTGAGTGCACAGAAGGATACAACTATTCACACCGGATATAGTATGATTCAGAGGGATATAGCAGTTGAGGATGATGTGCAGTTATGTATGGGTAGACTCAGTGGCACAGTAGATAACAAGTAGTTCAACACTTTATCTTCTACAGAGAGTGTTGTTGAGGATTTTAGTGATGGCACTAGCAGTGAGAGGCATGAGGTGGTACCTCAACATGACTATGATCAGGAGTGACACCACTTAGTAGGATAATTGAGATTTAGTGAGGCTATGATCATGAAAACCACTAGACGTATTGATGACATGCATGCATTACTGGCAGATTACTGCTAGAGAGCATCAATGGCACATGGTAGTTCAGATGAGGGATTTGCCATGGAGGACTTTCATACTCTCAGGGAAAGAGTATCGATGATGGACCGAATACCAACAGTTATGGACTGACAGGGACTACCTATTGAGGATTGGTGAGATGTATCATGAGGCTCTGAGGGAGCAGGGGTTGGAGGTAGACAGACTTACTCAGGAGTTGGAGTGATCCAGATTATTTTTGACATGAAATGAGATCAGAGATATAATAAAGAAATGCACAGAGATATTGCAGATATTCAATAATATAACATAAATATATCAGAGAAGAAACCATAAACATGGAGATACAATAATACACAATTTCTATTAATGAAATAAATGTGCATAGACTATAAAAATATAGAGTGAAAGACTCGCTAGAATGGTGGCAGCTTATCTCTGAGAAGATATGTGACGGCTACTTGCATTCATAAGAAGATGATTACAATGAGGCTCTAAAGGCCTTTTTACAATAAACAGGAATGCCAAAAACCCTAGACATCCAAAAACCTAACCCTAGGAGATGAAGTGCCAAAAGTCACGTGGGCCCCGTTTGGGTAAGTTAGTACATCAATTTCCCGGGGTCGTAACTTTTGCACACGATCTCCATTTTAGGCATATAATAGCTTGTTGGAAAGGTATCATTGAGGAGATTCATTTTGGGGGCTCAATCATGCCTACGAATATCATTGAGAACCTCAATATTGAAAAACCTTCATTTAGGCCCTAGAAGTTAAAACCTGCTAAAAATAGTAAATTGCCAAAATTGTCAGAAAGTTGTTTTGAGCCAGTTGGAAAAGGTGGGTGTCCACCGATATCCACCTGGATCATGGAGAGAACTCGAGGATTCTTGAGAGGCACACAAAAAACCCTTCAAGAATCAAATTCTAGGTCAGACGAGCCTCTTGAGGAGATTTGTTAGAAATCCACTTCATCTGTCTTAGTAGACACTCAGATATATCATTCAGTCATGTTGCTAGGAGGTGTTGATGATTTAGCAGAGGAGAACCAGTTGATGGAGGACACTTCCATTTGTGTTCCAAGAGCGGTTGATCTCCATGTAGAGGTTGATCTAGTAGTACACCCAGGATCTATGATGCAGTAGGAGTCTACGAGAGACAAAATGAGTATTTGGAGCATACAGTGGTGAGTGAAAAAATGAGCCGAGATGTATGGTTGTATTTAGAGGGGTGTAATTCCTTGCAGGGAGGAGACACACTTAGGGGAGCATACAGATGACACTCCTTGGTGGCAACACATAGTTATGAGACCTCACCTTCACCAGTTAAGAAGTAACATGGGGGATGAGGGATGGATATTAGTTTACCAATAGATGGAGGAGTTATTGTTGTTGGGGAAAAACACCCTACAGACTAGCAAAATAGAGTTCAGACTTTTCATGTAGATATGACTGAATAGAAATTACTTTCTACCTTCATCCCTAGATTTAAATCCCCTTTTCTTAGTAAATGCATGGAAATATCAACCTACCTCGTTATTGGTGTTTGATATCGATCCTCCGTTGTGCTTGATTACTTGTTCGAAATACTCCTTCCAAAGCTGACCTGCATTCCAGACAAGTAACAACTATGCATGCATACTACTTATATACTAACGGGTTAGAAATCAAACATATACTGATCAAACTATAAATAGTTCATGAATTGGGATGGGAAAAACACTTTCTTTATTACTTTGAATGAGTCAACTTACAAAAGTTGAGACCGACCACCGCTCCTTGAACCTGATCCTGGGCTCCTCTTCTTCTGTCCTTCAACTGCTTTGCTTTGAATCTCCTTTGGCATAAGAAAAGGCTAAAGGGTTGGGACAATGGGAATACGTAAATGGACAGAGTTTCTTTTCTATATTTTTCCTTCTCCAAATGGTACCCCTACCCCTTCTTTTATAGGCTAGAAGGAGATAGGTATTTGGATGAACCCTCGGCCATGCATGGCCGGGAGTTTTAGTTAACTCACCCATAGATTTTTGTTCCATTGACAACTTTCCTTTTTTCATGCTTTTGTCGGTCCACGCGGGTTGTTTTGGGTCAGCCAGCGTGTACACGCATTCAATAATGGATTAGGGCGTGTGGGCCTTTATAAAAGAGGATTTTGAAAGAGTTATTCAACAATGCTTTGGCAAAGAAGGGATATGAGTTGGCCTGATGCCAGGTAAGCATGTGTGGTGAAATTTAGGGTTATAACAGATGCCCCCTAATGTGTGAGGTCAGAAGAGCATCTGATGACCAAAAGACATTACCAATATTTACTGATGTGCTGAATGATTGAGCCCAAGGATCAGGAACTGGGAGGTTCCATCTGCAATAGAACAAATGTCTCACCAAGGCGGGCATACCCATGCTCAGAATAAAATAGAACCATGGATACCAATCAAATACACTGTAGATCCATGTCAAATAACTATAAAGAGTAGCCGCGAACAATACACCGCAGAGCTACATCTCGAAATCAGAAAGATATACATATAGAGTATCCATCTTCCAGAAGTTGATTCGGCTTGATGGCTGGAGATGAGATCTTCAGAGCTCAAGAAACAACTTCAAAATCTTCAAAACTTGAGTAGGAGTGTAATATGAGTGTACGACTGCACTACCCAGAGGTCTTCGATGGCTCGTCGGTCATGGACTTGATAATCTTGATGATTAGACTGAAGGCTTCAGTGATTTCGAACAAGGACTTGATTGGATGTTTAGGATGGTTGGGTATGCAGACAAGAGACATATTGCAGAGGGGCCGAATCAGGCTTAGTGACAAACTTCCCTTGGACAATAGCATGACAAATGATGAGACTCAGGTAGCATGTATGTTAATCATAAGTCTACGAAGCAAGAGGCAACGCAAACTCACCATATGTTTGGAAGGATAACCAAACGGTGGAGGACACAACTCTATATAGTGAGAAAATATTTCTAAGGTCGTACTACATCCCATAGTCTGATGAACCAACAAACAGATGTGCTTTATCCAAGGGCGACTCATTATGTTTCCAATAAAGAAAATACTTTTCCCTTCCTCTTTTTGGGGTATATTTGATTTTTTTGTTCTTTTCAATAATTGTGGAAAAAGAATAAAGGAATATTATGTTACAATGGAGAAACGAGTATTGAAAACATACAAGATCAAGGAAAAAGGACAAGACTGATGTTCTAGTAAAATGATACTCGGGAAAAATCCTCTGGTGGCCAAAGGTGTTAAGACGCAGAAGCAAGCTGTCACAAGGATGGTGTATAAGGTATGCAAATGCGGTTAATAAAACACACAATGGTAACGTCCTTCGATGTAAGTTTAACGAGCCCAGAGAAGGTAAGATCGATGGTTTTTCATATTTAGAGAGTCTGAAAAAACATAAAAGGAGACTCCATTTGGGTACCTTTTTCGAAGATAGTCTAGTCGGTTCTAAAAAGGGTAAACTAGCACCGATTAGACGTCGATTCAAAACCATTTTAACGAGTGTGACAAGGACAAGATCACTCAACCATTTTTTCATTTTTAAGGAGTCTGAAAAAAGATTAACTATGGACTCCATCAGGAAGAATCTTCTGGACCAATTTAACGAGTGTGAAAGAATAAGGTCACTCAAGGATCTTTTCAATTTTAGGGAGTCTGAAAAGATCTTAACTATGGACTCCGTGGGGGTTTCTTTTTCGTAAGTTTAGTCCCTCAGGCCAGAAAAAGGGATAAAATTATACCTGAGAGTACTCTTCTAAAGAACGAAAGTTCCATAGAGTATACCTTTGTTCATACAGTTGACCGTCCGGACTAAAAAAGGGGTAAACTACCGTCGGATAGACGTGACTTCAAATTTCAGTTTAACGAGCGTGAAAGGCCACAAGATCGCTCGACAATCTTTTCATGTTTAAAGGGTCTGAAAAGGGATTAAAAGGAGACCCGTTAGTTTTTGGGAGTCCTAAGGATGAGATCAAGGGCGAAGAAGAATCATGCAAATGAGGCTCAAACTCATATTCAGGAAAGACTATAAGGACTCCCGAGCCTACAGTGTGTTATAGACGGCATGGACACCATAATGAAACCAAGACCTACCTAGGGCATCCATGTTATGGTAAGCTCTACCGCCAAGTTGCAACACTTCTAAAGCAGATACAACGGTTCCATGTTACAACCTGATGGGATCAATCCTATGGCAGAGGAAAAAGACAACAAGACACAAAAGTCTGGGTAGTAACCTAACCTATATGCTCAAGTTGATTCTTGGAAAAAATTTCATGGACCATCAAAATTTTCTCAAAACTCAAAAAAAATGTCCCAGTACCCGATCAAATCCCTCCCATATAACTCATGAATCACTCTAAATTGTTTTTTGTATAAAGAAACTGATAAGGGAGGCCAAAAAAGTGACAAAAAGAGGCCAAAAAGTCTATAAATAGAAGCTGACAACTCATTATCACCATTGCTGATTTGGAAATTGACTCTGGAGCCAAAAGACCCCCTTAGCTAAAAACGGTGATTCCGGGAGCTACAGTGGACAAAATGAACTTCCTCTTGGACCAAGTAAGTACAAACTCCCCTATCTAGCTATTCAATTCTTCAATTTTTCTTTTAAGTTTTTTTTTTGGGTGGGCGTCAACCTTAAAAAGGTCGGCCCTAGGTCCATGTGGGTTGTCTATGGACAGGCCGTGTGTACATGCGGACAGAGTAAAACCTGCCTGCGTGTACACGCGACTGCCACTTAGACAACATGCGTGGACCCCCCCTTTTATAGATAAAATAACAAAACATCTTACTAACCCTCTTGAACTTTGTTGTGTTGGCAGGATTTATGTCCAGTGGAGGGAAAGGGAGCATGAAGCAATTAGTGAGTTGGTTGCGGGAGATCCGAATGTCGTGGCCGCGTTGATGCAATGTGGTTTACTTAAGTTCTTCCTATGTCCATTTATGCGAGCACAACCAAGGCTACTAAATGCCTTGATTGACTACTGGCACCCTGATGCAGAGGCCTTCATGCTAGAGGGGCAATCACTGGTGCCCACCACCGAGGATATCTACTTTTTGACTGACCTCTCAAGGAGAGGGGAACCAGTCAATATCAGGACGTTTCCTGCGGGGCCGCATAACATAGCGGAACTGATAGCCCAACACTGTGAGGCTGGGACAAACCGTGTGAGCTGCCAGGTGCCCATAAGTAAGATTACTAACCTATCACTGCAAGCGATATTATTGCTTATTGGGCGGATTACCGGTTCAATGGCCTTGCATCAGGCATCTCACGCACAAATGAATTGTGCTATCCAATGCTTGAATGCACATATTTTTGACTGGAGTACCACACTACTAGAGTGTATGAAGAGGCAATTGACAAATTGCCAACAACAGACACAGAGGAACTTTGGGTTCGAGATGATTTTGTGTTCATTCTTCTTTGAGAGAGTTTCGAGCTTTAGTCCTCGGGAAGTGGTACGAGGACATCAAGCCTCTTTCCTACTATATGTAGATGGGCAATATTACTACCGCGACAGGGTGGTGGAAGGACCAATGAGTCATTCGATGATGACTTCTTTGCGTGGCTGTCACGACAGATCTCTGTGATCGAGGATTACCCATATGCAGGGATAGATTTTTCTAGAGATCCTGAGATACCCGTGCCTCCTGGTGAGGAGCGAGGGGAGATGGGTAAGTCTCCACCTTTGCAGTTTTTTTTGTTTTGTTTGTATATGTAATTTTTATGTCATTTTTGTTATATATATCATTTTTTTTTTATATGCCAGAGTATTTGACGGGTATACGTTTGTTGCATGCAGATGTGGGACCCGTGCGACCTGTCGATTATGCATGGAACATGCGTCGTCCTTGGCCAGAAGCCGTAGCTGCTGCCGGGGGACCAGCAGTAGCAAGGAACCTCCCAGCCGGGGAGGCTGAGAGGGTCCTTAGACGAGTTGAGTAGAACTTCACTGCACTCACTTGCACAGTCCCGATGACAGAGATAGAGGACCTGCCGCCATCCATGCAGCCTCATGTAGTGGGGACACCTCAGATGTGGGTCCGATTGTTTAGGCATTTAGCCCATGCTATGGACTATTATAACAGGGCCCATAGGCCTTGAACCTATTTAGACTTTTTATGTGCCATGAGCACTACTTGTATATATTTTTTGAGGGAATAAGCCTCGTGACTCGTTATTAGTCCCATTTTTTAGGCGCTTGCATCCATCTATGTACTCTGGTTATTTTATGATGTTATATATGGTTTTTTGATCTTTTGTGTCTTATGGATCACGTGTGCAAAAATGTATTTACATGCATATGTCAATGTTCTTTCATATGTGTGCAAGATGTCAATCTAAAATTTGATTAGCTAGAGTATCTGTAATTTGGTTTAATCTCCTAGGAACATGAAAATATGTAATATAATCAATGTTTCATTCTAAGAGATGTACCCTAAGGAATCATCGGTGTAAGGCTGGATCATGAACCTGGTATACTTTGTTTATCTAAGACACAACTAGTTGAGCGTCGAGATAGACCCAGAGATGAGAGATACCCAATGACAAGGCGTCACGAAGCAACTCAATAACTGCACTGTACTCGGTGACAATATTTGTGGTGTCACCTAAGCATATACCTTCGGAAGATAACAACTGGCCCTGAGGTGTAAAGATTACCCAAGCTGCGAAGGCAATCCTCTGAGTGTGCCGACTAGCACCGTCTACATACCCAACGAATACGTCGGAATCACTTGACATCTGCCATATTGACGAAAGATAACATCAATGACACGTCCATAACACTTAAAAGAAACTAAAAAGTAATAGTACAAAGACTATACATATGTTACAAAAAGTTACCCACAGTGACCTGCCTATGAGTAATACTTCTTGAGGTAGAGCCCATTTCTAGGCTCTGCCAAAGCATTCCCTTTAAAATCAACCAAACAATAAGCACCCTTTTTTAATACCTCTTTTATGATGAAGGGTCTGAACCACCTGGTTTTTAATTTGCATGCCCCCAGGGGGTCCTTATCTTGGTCATAGACCAGGACAATGTCGCTTTTAGAGAAAATCCGAGGACGAACGGACCTATCATACTGGCACTTGACCTTATGTTTGTGAGCCTCGTTGGCCAGGGCCACATCACGACGCTGTTCATTGAGCTGCTCAAGGTGTACTAACCGTTCTTCAAGTGGAGAAGTGTCTGGCAATAATTGTACTGCCAATTTTAGAGATGGGATCTGACATTTGATGGGAAAGACCACCTCCAGCTCGTAAATGAGTTGAAAAGGTGAGAAACTGATTGCAGTCTTAACAGATGTTCGGTAAGCCCATAATGTCGAGTATAACATCAAATGCCAATTTGACTTGGCTGAGTTGATAGTTCGCTGTAGAATAGTATTAAGATCTTTGTTTATATCTTCCACCTGCCCATTGGCTTGGGGGTAGTAGGGTGATGAATTCTCTTGCTGTAACCCAAGATTTGATGTTAATTCGGTCATCATTTGGTTCTGAAAGTGACTGCCATGGTCAGTAACAATATCTCTTGGGACATTGAACCTTGCTATGATCTGGTTGAATAAAAAGAGAGTTGCAGTCTCTCCATCATATTTAAACGTTGGCATAGCTTCGACCCACTTAGTGAAGTAGTCTACAGCTACGATGATATAGCGGTGCCCCCTTGCTGACGGGGGGTTGCAAGTAGTGTAATCAATCCCCCACTTGGTGAAGAGACCAACTATGATGACGAGAAACATAGGAGCGGGATGTGCCCTCATCTTCCGAGAGAAGACTTGGCACGGATGGCACTTCTTGACCAATTCTATACAATCTTTGATAAGTGTCGGCCAGAAGTAACCTACTTGTAGAATCTTTTGGGTTGTTTCCAACCTAGACAAATGACCGCCACAAGCTCTGGTATGGAAATCGTTGAGCACGATAATTGCCTCCTCATGTGTGAGACATCGACGTAAGATGCAGTCTAAACCTCTCCGATACAACGTATCATTAAGTATGAGATAATTCTTAGCCTGATGGCGTATATGTCGACGCTCATCACGAGAAGCAGAAGTGGGGCACTTCAAAGTCTGGAGATAGATAAGTATATCTCCGTACCAAGGATCTGAAGATGTGATCAAAAACATATCTCCCCGGATAGGCGATTCTTCAGGAACAACGTCATCTGACTCAACCGGAAGTTCTGAAATAAGCTCTGTGAAGACCAATGAATTTTTGGACTTTGCTGAAACGAAGTCTAAGTCAAATTCCTAGAGGATGACTATCCATCTACTATTTTTTTCGCCTATAACCCATCATGCCAACATGTACTGGAATGGATTCACGACAGCAATGACGGTGGTCTTGCGCAACAGAACATAATGACGGAACAGTTGAACAACATGAACTGCTGCCAACGCAAGTTTTTCTATATGAGAATAATTGAGTTCCGGTCCTACGAGGCCTTGACTTAGGTAATAGATCACGTATTCTGAGAACAAATCATATTCCTAAACTAAAACCATGCCAATGGTTGACTCTGTGAAAACTAGATATAATAAGAAATATTTGTTATAGTTAGGTGGCCGTAGCAGAGGGGTAGTTGTGAGGGCGTGTTTTAATGCATCGAAAGAGTGTTGAGCAGCATCATCCCAGTAAAAAATAACGTATTTATTCAGTAAGCGCCTAAAGCCCATGGTGATTTCGGCATAGTTGGCGATGAAGTGTCGTAAAAAGTTTGCCTTGCCTTGTAGATTCTAAAGTTGAAGAATTGTGCATGGGGGGGGAAACTAGATTATTGCCTCCACCTTGAGAGGATCGACCATGATCCCTGTTGTTGATACGTTGAAACCTAACAAACGTCCTGACGTTATGCAGAAGATGCACTTTTTTGGATTCAAGCGAATCCAAAAGTAGCGAAAACATTCGAAGATAAATCTAAGGTGTGTGGGATGATCCGTTCTCTTGTGAGATCGTGATGCTAAATCATCTAGATAGGCCTCGACTATATGGTTGAGATCGTGAAAGGCAAAAGACATGGCCCACTGGAATGTGGCTCCAGCATTTTTAAGACCAAAAGGCATCTTACGATATGCGAATGTACCCCATGGACAAATGAATGTCATTTTGTGTTGGTCTTCGGGTTTGATTTGGATTTGATTATATCTCGAAAAACCATCCATGAAAGAAAAGGTTTCACAACTAGCACATTCATCAATGATCTGGTCAATGAATGGTGTTGGAAAATTATCTTTGGGACATGCCTTGTTCAAATCATGGAAATCAATATATACACGAATCGTGCCTTGTTTTTTATTGACCGACACAGGATTTGACACCCATTGAGTCAAATGGATAGGATAGATAAAACCTGCCTTTAGCAATTTCTCAACCTCAATCTTGATGGTTGTTTCTTTCTTGGGATTAACTAGATGAAGCTTCTGTCGAATAGGCTTGGCATCAGGATACGTTGTGATTTCATGTTCAACTATTTTTGGATCGATACCTGGCATTTCCTCATAAGACTAGGAAAAAACGTCGCGGAATTCTTTGAAAAGATCCGTGTAGATTTGAATCTCTTCGGGGGAGCAATCTGCTCCGACGAAGATGTTCTCCACGACGTCGGGGTTTCAGGAGATGTTGATTGGTATAGTTTCAGCGATAGTTTCCATATTTCCCTCAACATAAATTTCATGTGTAGCTAAGAGATTAATAAGACATGGTTGATCTCTCGTCATGGTCATGGTGAATTCTCCTGCTTTGATTCGGCTTAACTCTGGGAGGAAATATGATCTGTGATGAAGATATTCCCAAGGTTTGTCTGGACTAGTCATTTCTTCGATTACTGCTTCATCAGAAGGAAAGACTAAGTCTAACAAATCAACGTTAGCAAGAGAACCCTGAGCCCAAATAGGCTCTAGAAGTGGATCTAACTCTTGTGCAGGAATCAGATCAGTGTTAGCTGAATCTTGCTGGGATAAAGAGTACGCTAATTCATTGATAGACAAGGGCATGGACATGCTTTGGTGCTCTGTCTCATCCATCGTGGCTGATGGGGAAGGAAGAATCCATGGATCCTCGAAGTAAGTCATGCGGAACGACGAAACTTGAAAAATCTCAACCTTATGGTGATTAGATATAAATTTGATATCGCCTTGAGGAGGTGGGTAATTGAAGGTACCCATCAAGGATGGGCACAAACCAACTCCTATGTTGACGACACCTGGTTGAGGATTATCAATCATCAGGACCATGGATTCCCCCAAAGCTGGGTCAGGTCTGGAGAAAGACAATTGATCGATGGTCACTATCCAACCCTCGTGTGGAAACAACAATACCGGAAAACTGTAGCAACCATAGCTTGCATAGCATAAGTCCAACTTCATCCTAACAAGAGGTTATAGTCAAGGGGAGCATCGACTACCTCTACTTCGACACACACGGTCTTCCCTCCTAACTGCACAGGGAAAGAAGGAATGATGCCATGTGGTCGGAGCGAACAACCGTCGAAAGCAGTGAGGAGAGTAGGTGATGGAGACAAAACAGGCTGGCCAATGGCCTTCCAACATGCCAACGACATAACGCATGTCGAGGCACCCTCGACGACCACCGTGTGGAAAATATTCCAAGTAAATGTTTTCATGGGGTAAGCCACTACTATCTGAAATGCTACATGGTAAGGTAGACAAGGTTTTAAGTCGGTTGTATCTAACATGATGGTACCCAGATTACAAGTCTCAGTAGAGCCCAAAGAGGTTAACAAGGATTTCCTCTGAGAAGGGTAGCTTTGGAGGACCTCCAAAGCAGACATCGCGCAAGGGGTTTGTGATAAATATTCCACCATAGAGTAGTTCTGGGCAGCCCTTGCGTTTGTGTTATGAGAAGCCTTTTTAAATGCACCTTTTGGAATGCGTGTCATTGTTTCTCCCAATGTCTTCTCAATCTGGAGAGGAATATATGGGAGGTCAACTTCTTTACCCTTCTTAGAAGTGTTTGGTTTACTATAATCGTGCGCTCTAGTCGATATGAAAGCATCACCCCTAAACATATAAACGTTTGCAGATGAGGGGTTGTTCAGAGGTGGGCAGGTTTCTTGGCTGCCCCCTTCTGTGCTTGCAGAGGCATGAGTTAGATTTTGCCCATGTTGAAATGGATTAGTCAACACCACCTGTTGTTGCTGTGTGAAAAATTTTTGGGCCTCTGCAAGCCGAGGACATAGATGGGTCGGGTGGTCTTCCGCGCACAAGTTGCAGGGATACCTCGCCTTCCATTTTTCAGTGTTGTCCCCGCCAACATTATCATTGGGTTTTTTTATCCCCCTTACCCTTCTTTCATTGTTTTTTCTTTCCTCCAGGCTGCTGGGTGGCCTTTGGGTTAGCTGACTGCATAGTGTGTACTTCCGACGTTTTGGTAGGGGGAGCAGCCAAAACAGTAGTTTGGTTGGCTGTTGTGTGTTGTATGGATAACTGCTGCAACTGCTTTGTCAATTTCTCAATGGGCTTGGTTTGTGTTGAACCGACAATACCATTGGCATGTGGTCCAGCTCTCTGTCTAGTTTTATCCAGTATTGAGCGTGACGCATCTGGCAAGATGTTGTATAATAAACCGGACTGAGAATAGATTAGCTCAAACTTTTGAGCCCTCATGATGGCGTCTTCTTCAGAGAAAACTCTTGATGTTGCAATTTCTTTGGATAACTGCGGGATCAAAGACTTAAGGAACCACTCAAGCAGGAATGCTGGTGGAACTAGTACCTTGATTAAACTCTTCCGACGTCTCCATTCTCGGATGTGATCAGAGATATGGTCCACTGTTGTCTGTTCGAAATTGGCGAGAAGATATGTGCCAGCGTCTTATCTCACAGGTAACTGGAAATGGTTAAGGAAAGCCATCGCTAGTTCGCCAAAAGAAGAGTATCTTGAGAGATCGAGCTCAATGTACCATTTCACAGCACTCCCAATGAGAGTACATTGAAACAATCAAAACTGAACAGAGTCATCTTTCAATGAGTTAGATGAGCACCAAAGATGAAAGGTAGTCACATGATCTCCTGGATTTTCATTAGGCTTGGCTTCGAACTTTGGAATGTTTGAAGGAAACTTCGTCGGCATAGGAGGCCAACACGGATCGTGACAAATAGGGTCATTCAACAACCTTGTCAAATCTAGCAAGTGTAAAGTCGCCAGGAACGATAGTTTGGGTTGTTGCTGATAACCTGGGAAAAAGGGACCTGGAGTTTGACTGACACCAGGTTGCCAGGAAAAGTTTGGTTGCTGGCCCGGATTCTGGTAGAAACCATGGCCCTGGCCAGCGTAAGGATTTTTCATATTTGGAGACATCATCGACTGATTTTCCAAATATGACATAGATTGTTGGGCATGCATTGTATTCGAAGGACTTTGGGAAGGATTACCCCATGCTGGTCCAAGGATGATTTTAAGGATGGAAATTTATTTTAAAATGTAGAAATCTTGGCGAGTCTTAGTAATCCTTCATATGCCAACTATAAATGATTGGCGATATTTTTGTAAAAATATTCAAATTTCTAAGGATTTTATATAGTTTTAATAAAATTTTGGCATTGTTTAAGGTAAAATAATTTTATCCTATAGAATTTGGGCGAATCATTTTAAAATAGCAAATCTCGTTTTTGGAAAAACCATGGAAAATTAGCCCATGAACAAAATTTAGCCCCTAAAATCATCCCTGTGTTGGTCTCGTGGGGATAGGCATAGTAGTTTGTCCGAGCTTCCATTGATTGTGGAAAGAATTTCCCCATTTTGAAATTCCATAGGAGGGAACGGATCCTTGCCCTGAATTCCAAGGTCCTGCTAGGTTTGCCCCCTTTGCAGGAATAGTACCCTGCATAGGAGTAGATTGTCCAAAAATGGGGTTGCCCCTAGTCGGGAAAGCGGCTGATGAGAAGGTGTTGTTACCAAACGTTGCGTTCCAAGAAAATAGTGTCAAACCTACCAACATACTATGCGAAGGTGGTCCTTGACTCCCCGCTCCAAATAAACTATTGTGTGTAGGTTGCCCGACGGATTGCTGATGCAAGCCACCGAGTGAAAGGGATGAAGGAGGGATATGACCTCCTCCATAAGGAAAAGCATTAAAAGGGACAGGAGTGCCCCCTATGTGACCTTGCAGAGGAGTGCTAGAGCTCCCTTCCCCCAGACCCAAAGTCTGTAAAGTGGAGTAGGAAAGTACAGGAATTGTACCCAAACTAGGCATCCCGTATGAGAACGGAGGGCCTATCGCACTTAGTGTGAAAGGGGTTGTGGCCATCGCCAAAGATGGGTTTGGACCACTATGCGAAGTAGTTGCAGTCGAGACCATGGTGGCTTGAACCGATGACGGTGGGTTAGGAGATGAAAGCTCTCCTATGGTGACAACCATGGTGGGAATTGAACAATTCCCAAAAGGAGTAACAACATTTGTTTCCATTTCTATGTGCGACACTGTCTGGCACTCGTGAAATTGAATTGGTACAATAAAAGGTGCCAAGAAATCAGTGGTTGGGATTTCAACCGAGCCAAGAGCGGTTGCTTCAAGGTACAAAATGGTCGATTCCTCCGAGGGTTGTTCGGGCACAATGGTTTGTAACCCGATCGCTTCAAAAGACCCTTGTTGGTCTAGCTTCCGCCTTAATTGTGGCGGGGGTGGCTCCAGTGTAACCGGCGACAGGCCAAGAAGCCTTCATGACCGACGGAGATCAGGATCCTCCACTGTGTGAGAAGATCCAAGACACTCTAAGGTAGTCTAAACGCTCAAAAGTAACACCCACTACCAAAGAATCCCTAGAATATAAGACAAGAAAACACTAAATTAATTGGAAGAACAGTTACAACAACCAACACTAGAGCAACTTACTGGTGCAAGTGCAACTCGAACATGGAAGCACCCTCCAGGTATACTTTACAAAGCATGGCCCGATGTTTGTTCTATGTATTATGGTATACCCCCGCAGTCACCTATGTATGTCCCTAACAAAGATTGGTAGCTAGGTTGCCAACATGCGAACAGTCACCAGGCGGGTACAATCGAAAGTCAGGTAGACCACAATGAGCAGGGTATTGAGCCCGAAAACTGTCAAGGGTATTGAGAGAAAATTGTCTGGAAGACAACTAAGGACCTTGAATGAATTCGAGACCCACGAAGCCCCGTGGAAAATGCAAACGACGAAATCCCAAAACAAGCCCTCTATAGGTGTTCTCCACTACGATTGGTCCAGCTTTGGAGGGGTTATCTCCGCTACCTTTCCGCACGCGACCTTGTGTTTATCCCCTGTGTTAGAGGGGGGTCCTGGATAACTTCCATGAAACTGGACTTGGACACTCCCTATCTCAGACTGCAATGTTTGATTTTAAATGGCTTTGAAGAGTTTCCTCTCCAACCTAATCCAAGGCCCTAGTCCTGAACTAGTTTGTGAACCCTACGAACATAAAAGTCTAGTAGATTTTAAATTTAGTGTTACTTTTATGGATTTGTCTTATCTCAAGGGGTATGAGGGTGAAACTGATGATGTGTAAAATATGAAAGCAAAAAAGAAATAAAAAAGTTGGAAACAAAACTTTTACTGAATGCAAAATTTCAACAACTTTTCAAAAGAAAGATTTTATAACTTTTCTAATATTTTGGACAACAAACTCAAAGGAATTTCAATCGACTACGAGCTACTTATGATCTAAGTGAACTAAAAAACTTATGAAATAAAAGACTTTTCCCTGGCCTAATAATGCAGAAACACACTGTTCAACCAAACAAGAAAATGAAAAGATTTTATTTTATTTTAAATGCTAGTAAAGCAAGAAAGGAAAAATACCGACAAGCAAAAACCAAGAAAAACAATTCTGGCCTAATAGAAGATCGCAAAGAATCAGATTAACAAATCACACAATAGCAATTGTAAAAACAATGACTCTCACACTTGTCTAAAAACCATAAATTTTTTTATTTTTCTGACAACTTTTTAAATGAGAAAAAACAAGCTAAGGGTAAAATTAATCCTAAGCTACTGACTGTTCAAACAAATATTCAAACACCTGAGAGGAATAATTCTTATCAAGGGAAATGATGACTTCCTTACCCTTAACAAAAAGTATCATGTACACACGATTGTTACTCAAATAGCACGCATGCGAACGCACGGCGAACAGAGACAGAGGGCGTGTACACGCAGGCTGCCCTTGTACAGGCCGAGTGTATATCCAAATTCTAAGAAAAAAGAAAAACAGACAGACCAAACCAGGAAGAGACCACTGATATTGATAACCAGGATCCCTTGAAGGCTTGGATACTCTTTCTTAACAGAAAAACAAATAATGCAAGGAAAAAACATAATAAGGCAAAATCAGTCCGAGATAGGACTGTTAGCAAACAAGACTCAAACAGAATTCCAGAAAACCCCCTGAGAATGTGTGATTCTGACAAGGAAGAGGAGGACTTCCTCTGAGGTTCTCTGAACTCTACATGCTACTGCTACTTCTACAGCTAGCATTCACACGCGGGCTGTAAGAGGATAGGGCACGGGTACACTTTTGCATACCTTGTGCAGGCCGCGTGTACCTCTGTGGATCCCGAAAAATACAGTCAAGAAAAAGTCAGGGAAAGATGGTATGGAAAACTAGACTCCCTGCGAGCTCAGACTTTATAGAAATGAAAATAAAAGACAGGCAAGAAAAAATAGTCTTTAAACTACCCAAAAACTAAATAAAATTCCAGGAACCCTAGAGAGTTTCCCCAGTACGGTCACCAATTCTGTTGTTGGGGAAAAACACCCTACGGACTAGCAAAATAGAGTTCATACTTTGCATGCAGATATGACCGAATAGAAATTACTTTCTACCCTCATCCCTAGATTTAAATCCCCTTTTCTTAGTAAATGCATGGAAAGATCAACCTACCTCGTTACCGACGTTTGATGTCAATCCTCCGCTGTGCTTGATTACTTGTTCACAATACTCCTTCCAAAGATGACCTGCATTCAAGACGAGCAACAACTATGCATGCATACTACTTATATACTAACGGGTTAGAAATCAAACATATACTGATCAAACTATAAACATTTCATGAATTGGGACAGGAAAATCACTTTCTTTATTACTTTGAATGAGTCAACTTACAAAAGTTGAGACCGGCCACCGCTCCTTGAACTTGATCCTGGGCTCCTCTTCTTCTGTCCTTCAATTTCTTTGCTTTGAATCTCCTTTGGCATAAGGAAAGGCTAAAGGGATGGGACAATGGGAATACGTAAATGGGCAGAGTTTCTTTTCTATATTTTTCCTTCTCCAAATGGTACCCCTACCCCTTATTTTATAGGCTAGAAGGAGCTAGGTATTTGGATGAACCCTTGGCCATGCATGGCCGAGAGTTTCAGTTAACTCACCCATAGCTTTTTGTTCCATTTACAACTTTCCTTTTTTCATGATTTTGTCGGTCCACACGGGCTGTTTTGGGTCAGCCAGCGTGTACACGCGTTCAATGGATTAGGGCATGTGGACCTTTATAAAAGAGGATTTTGAAAGAGTTTTTCAGCAGTTCTTTGGAAAAGAAGGGATATGAGTTGGCCTGATGCCAGGTAAGCATGTGTGGTGCAATTTAGGGTTATACCAGTTATGTCTGGTTGTACCTAATGATTGGGGTTTACTAATGACTACAAGTGAGCCATTATCATGGGTACCGATAGACGTTCTTTTGGTCAAATCCTTGGGATTGATCAAGACAGGTGGTATTTTTTAGTCCTATGGACAGCTACGGATGTTTTGTTTATCCTTTCCCGACACTTTTATCATAGGCAACAACATGAGGAGGGATTGGCCATGGCTGAGGACATGGGGAGTGTCTAGGTCGAGACCACCTGAAAGGAGTATCTTTACGGCATCCAACCGGATAGAGGTACCACAGACCCTGTCAGAACCCCTACTCTTGGAGTTGGAGGATCCGGTATCCCGGCTTCCCCACCTAGTTCATCTCCATCCTCTTCGGGAGGAGAGTGATCCAGATTTATGTAGAAAAACAATGAAATATAGAAATACACATAAACGCAGAGATGCAGCGGAAATAAGACTTCATTTCATTAATAACAAACGACTGAAATATGCTTACAGACAGAATGGAAATAAACTAGCTAGGGTGCTGGTAGCTTATCTATAAGAAGATATGTGACCGCTACTGGCCTATGAACTATGTTATAATGAGTCTCGAAGGCCTATTATTATTGAGAAACAATGGAAAACCCTAAACATCCAAATACCTAACCCTAGGAGATGAAACGCCAAGACTATGGGCCCCGTTTGGGTAAGTTGGTACATCAACTTCCCGAGGACGTAACTTTGGCATACGATCTTCGTTTGATGCGTTCCATACCTCGTTAGAAAGATATATCTGAGGAA
Source organism: Picea glauca (assembly GCA_000966675.3). NCBI lineage: Eukaryota > Viridiplantae > Streptophyta > Pinopsida > Pinales > Pinaceae > Picea > Picea glauca. The sequence continues at coordinate 37,120 of JZKD02S1863724.1, read as the reverse complement.
TACACATTTTGGGTGATCAATATTTATTTATGATCCATGTTGCTCCCCGTTTTCCCAAAAAACGTCGTTTAAGGCCTCAAAACGACTCCAGAAGTTCAGGACCCAAAAAAATGCTAAAAATAGTAAACTGTGCGAAAATTGAAAAAAAACTGAAAGAAGCAATGGTAGGGGTCCAAGTGGAATAGGTGGGTGACCACCAATATCCACCTGGATCATTCCTCCCCCCTTAGGAAGAAATGGTCTCCATTGTGTTGAGTTCCTCCATGAGATGAGGAAACTTCTGTTGGACTTGGTCCCTGGTGAGCCACTTGCCTTGGTGAAGGAGTTGGCCTGCTTTGACAACTCGATATAGCGGTATCCTTTGTTTTCGGGTGTGCTTGATCTGTGTATCCATGATCTGATCAGTTCTGGCTTGTTCCATGAAGTCTGGATTTAACTCTGTTGGTGTGATTTGTTCTACCATGTCGGATGTGTCTGGTAGAGGTGGAAAGTAGGGCCGAAGGCGGTCGACATTGAACACTAGGTGCAGACCAAGGAATGGTGGAATGTTGAGCTCAAAGGCATTGTCCCCTATAGCCTTGGTGAGGGTGTACGACCCATATCGGAGTGGACGAAGCTTGCGGTGGGGTCCAGCGAGGCGTTCCTTTTGCAAATGCATCCACACTTTGTCGCCCACCTGGAAGTTGTGTGGCACCCGATGTTGATCATGTCACTGCTTGTACTTAGCATTGGCTCTGTCCAAGATGTCATGAACCTATTGGTGGATGTGTTGAATGCACTCAATGAAGTTGTTTGCCTTGTCAACCTCAGACTGGACATGAGCTGAATCTTCCTGAGTAACCACAAATGACATGGCTATGTCAATGGGACATAGTGGCTGGAATCCCAAGCCCACTTGAAAGGGGTTGTGGTTGGTTGAGCTATGGAGAGCCTGGTTGTAGCTGTGTTTTACATAGGGGAGGCTCTCATCCCATGTACGTGGATGCTTTGAATTGTACATGTGCAAATTGTGTACGATCATCCGATTGACGACCTCTATATGGCCATCAGTTTGCGGATGGAAAGCTGTGGACTTGGTGAGCTTGGTGTCCAGCATCGAATAGAGGCTAAACCAAAATGTATTGAGGAACCTGCTGTCCCGATCTGAGATGATAGAATGTGGGATCCCAAAGTGTACCCATACTCGTTCAAAGAAGAGTTTAGCAATGGCTTCTGTTGTGATATTCTTCTTGCAGGACATCATAATGGACATCTTCGAGAATCGGTCGACGACCACAAAAACACAGTCATTTTCATGCTTAGTAGAAGGAAGGCTCGACATGTAATCCATAGAGATGGATTCCCAAGGTCGACTAGGGGTAGGAAGCAGAGTATAGAGGCCTTGATTCTTGATGGTTGGTTTGGAAATGTCACAAGTAGTGAAGGACTTGATGTACTTCCCGACATCTTGTCGAAGGTTCGACCAATAGAAATACTTTTGCAGTACTGCCACAGTTTTCTCAACCCTGAAATGCCCAGTGACCTGACTGTAGTGTGCCTCCCAAATCATCTTGGCACGCTCGCTTGAAGGAACACAAAGGTGTCCCAGGTGACAAAGCAGGGCATCCTGGAGGTGAAAATTGGGAACTTGATTACCCTCCAAGAGTGTATTGTATGTGTGGTCGAATTCTAGATCACTTGTATAGAGAAGCAGCCAATCGAAAGTCTCGTTCCCACAAGAGTTGAGCATAGTGGTTAGCGCCACGATGGGTGGTCGACTGAGGCAGTATGCAACATTATTGTTGCTTCCTTTCTTGTACTTAATGTTCAAATGAAACTGTTGCAGGTATGTGGACCACTTCTGATGGTGATCGTTCTGCAACTTTGTTGGAAAATTCAGTTAACATACAACGAATCAGCGTATACTTGTCATTGATGGAAAGAATAGTTGCGGTTGCAGTGATGACAACAACAATGAATAGCAGCGCAGCAATAATTGGGAGGAGAAGAGTCAGTGACCGTTGGATCCAATTCAAATTTCCCGAAAGAACGAGGGCTGTCAGATCTGAATGAAGACATTGAAGAGGAGGACAGAGCTCAATCGTTAGACTCAAGCGTAAGACCCGACCATCGTCGGATCAAGGATAACCTGCACGCTCTTTAAAGTACAAGGAGAAGTGGGAGTGATTGCGATATGCAAAATCACAATCTAATCTGAGCCGTCGAGATCTAGGTTAATTTGAACCGTTGATCAAACTTCACATCGGAGTTTCACAAATCGCGACTTTGAAATGTCCAATTCACTTGACAAAAATTGCGATATGAGATTTCGTGATTTGATCGCAGCCATTAAAGCAAGCATGAGATATGGACCGTTGATTTCCTTCATCGGAGAATCAAGGATCGGAGGATCGAGAATTCTGTAGGCATGTGCATGATGACATCGAAAATGTCGAAACCCTGATGAGAGGTTTGACCGAGGTCATGTGTTGACGGTCATATGGGCCAAGGCCTATGGCCAGTAGGGCTAGCACGTGGAAAGAGGCGCATTGACATCGGGGATCAAAACTTTGAAGTGACAAAGTCACTTGACATTAGGAGTGTCGATTTCACGATATGCGAAATCGTGATGTAATTTGGGCCGTCAGATCAGGCTTCGATCTGGACCATTGAGTCTAGACCGTGTCGGAGTTTCGGGGATTGTAACGTGGAGTGGAAAGTGAACAAATGCAACGAGATGCGATATTGCGATTCAATCGCAACCGTTGAGACAAGATCTGACGTGGACCGTTGATCTAATCTCTATTACGAATTCGTGATAGCTCCTTTCGCATAAAATTGTGGTCACATCCCTTGGTCACGGGAAGAGAAGGAGTCAGCCCAGATAAGCTCCATTTCGGAGATTCAGAGATCGCGATGTGAAAGCGTAGAGAAACCTGGGCAAAGGAATGCCAAAATGACAAAACTCGATTTAAAGGAAAAGAATGATAAAGAACATCCAATGGTACGAATAAATCTTGAATGTGATCGGAGGGTTATTGTTCTTCCACACACATGTAACTCATCAGTTAGGATTTTGCCAAACAAAAATGGATTCTTGAATGCAAAACAGTTATCATTTTAGTTGGCAAGACATGTGTCTTTGGTTTGCCGAAGGGAAGTGGAAGTGGAACCATCAAGGTAGTGTGTATAAAATAAAAAGGAAAAGACCGAATGTGGTTGGCTATTCTGAAGTGAATATGAGATGAAATGCAGAGTAAAAAGAAAGAGAGTAGAGGCATTGCACGAAATTGAGAAAATGTGTAGAGCGAGATGAACCGCAGAGTAGAAGCAGAGAAGAATGACAGACAGAGCAGAAGCAGAACTGAATGATAGAAAAATATTGATGCAGAGCAGACCCGCTAAACAAACAGAAGAAGAGAAGAATTGTAGAACAGTTTGTTGAAGATCAGATACAAAGAGAGATTGGTAAGAATTGATTTATCTGTGTAGTTGTCTGTGTATTCATTATTTGATATTTTAGGGAGGTTGGGAGGTTCTCGGGAGGACTGTTGTCCTCAGAGGTTCAAGTGGGTGCTTGAACACAGGGAGTTGTAGCTTCCATCTGGTTGTAGCCAGAGAAACAAGGGTGGCAGGGTGGTGCTAGGGAGAAC
>JZKD02S1863713.1:50182-74737 GCA_000966675.3 Picea glauca | reverse complement strand
ATGTGCATTAGAGATGTAGTAAAGTGAGAAGCAATAAATAGAGATTTTGGGTGAGTGAAAAGACACCAAATTTACTATTGGGAATTAAGGATGATATTTTCAACTAACTTTGGATATGTGCACACAATTGATGTCCATTGAATGTAGCTTGGGTGGTTGGGAGGAATGGTTGTTACCCTCCCCACCCAGGTTCAATTCCTTGTAAATGACATGTGATGCCCTTAAATGGGTCTATATGATGCTTTTGTTGTTGAGCCCCCAATATTCCAAAAATGCTTGGCCTCCCCATTTTCTCTCACAGATTTCAAGGGGGTTTTTCGTGGATGCAACGAGTACCGATATTCAGTGTCGTGAACCACATGTAATGCACACACACACAATTGAAAGGAGGGAAATAAGTAAACATACAAAAGCAATGAGATGATATATGTGATGTACTGGGATCTTACGCTTGAGGATTGAGGTATAAATTTTCCTCAAATACATTGTTTGTCTCTTATCTAAATCTTCTTATAGTATCTTTCTTTCAAATTATAGTATCACAAAAAAACTTGTTTAAAACAAACCAACAATTTTTCCAAACCTATGCTCAGGGTGGATTCATTAAAAACCCATAAAAACAACATGCATAAACAAGATTAATATCTTACATGCTTGTTTAAAACACACCAACAAATTTTCCAAACCTATGCTCATGGTGGATTCATTAAAAACCCAATAAAAACAACATGCATAAACAAGGATTAATATATCTTACATGCTTGGTTATAAATACTTTAAACCAACAAAGATCCCAGACACATAAATGATAATAAAATTAAACTAAAAAAATAATGACTGGTTTAATGAAAGCATGAGGCAAATAATATAGATATTGTGACAGTCTCCTCAAAAGATCAAAACATTAAAAGAAAATATTAGAGCACATGTGATCCAGATTTTATGAGCAGAACGAAATGACTACAGATTTTTAACAGGTGCTTAACACAAAATAACAGAGATACAATAAAACTGATTTTCTATTCAATAAGGAAATAAGCTGAAACTGTAAAATGCAGCATAAACAAGCTTGCTGGAATGGTGGCGGCTTATCTCTGAGAAGAGATGTGATGACTGCGCTCATTCACACGAAGATTATTACAATGAGGCTTTGAAGGACTTTTTTTACAATAAACAAGAATTCCAAAAACCCTAGACATCCCAAAACTTTAGACATCCAAAAACCTAACCCTAGGAGATGAAGTACCAAAAGTCATGTGGGCCCTGTTTGGGTAAGTTAGTACATCAACTTCACGAGATTGTAACTTTTGCATACATATCTCTGTTTTAGGCGTATGATATCTCATTGGAAAGGTATCGTCGAGGAGGAACTTCCATATTTCTCCCCTTTTCCCAAAAAACATCGTTTAGGGCCTCAAAACGACTCCAGAAGTGAAAAACTGCTAAAAATAGTAAATTACCAAAATTGCCAGAAAATTGTTTTGAGCCAGTTGGAAAAGGTGGGTGGCCATTGATATCCACCTGGATCAATCCTCCCTCCTTAAGAAGCAATTTTCTCCATTGCGTTGAGTTCCCCCATCAGATGAGGAATTTTTTGCTGAACTTGGCCCCGAGTGAGCCACTTGCCTTGGTGCAGGAGCTTCCCTGCTTTGACGAATCGATAAAGTTGGATCCTTTGTTGTCGAGTGCCCTTGATATGTGTGTCCATAATCTGATCACTAGATGCCTTTTGTATGCAGTCTGAGTTGATCTTTGTTGGTGTCAGTTGTTCTGCTACTTCTGAGGTGTCCAATAATGGTGGGAAATAAGGGTGAAGGAGATCCACGTTGAACACTGGGTGCATGCCAAGGAAAGGAGGAATGTTGAGCTCAAAAACATTATCCCCCACGGCCTTGGTGATGGTGTATGACGCATAATGGAGTGGGAAAAGCTTCCGATGGGGTCCTGTAAGGCGTTTTTTCTGCAAGTGCAACCAAACTTTGTATCTCACCTGAAACTTATGTGGCACCTGATATTGATCATGGTGCTGCTTGTACTTGTCATTGGACTTCTGTAGGATATCCCGAACCTGTTGGTGGATGTGCTGGATCCGCTCAATGAACCGGGTGGCTTTGCCAGCTTCAGTTGGAGCAGGAGATGAGTCGATCAAGGTGACTGCAAGGGGAAGTGCAACATCTATGGGACCCAATGGTTGGAATCCCAATCCCACCTAAAAGGGGCTATGGCTGGTTGAGCTATTCAGGGCTCAGTTGTAGATATACTGGACATAGGGAAGACTCTCATCCCATGTGTGAGGGTGCTTTGAATTATACATGTGAAGTGTTAGTCTCTAATTTTGTCTTGGTTTAGTGAGAAACCCTTATTCTAAACCCTTCTTACCTACACTTCATTTTTTGTTTCCAGTTGATTTCGATCTTTGTTTTTAGTGTCTTATGGTTTGCATTTCAGTTTTTGAATAGTTTATTTAAGTTTGAAATTGAAAGACATGGTTTTAAACGAGGTGTCACCTTATATGCCTGTTTGAACTTCATAAATTCAATTTTTTCTAAGTCATTAATAGCGCTACGGGAATAAGGCCTGTCATCTAGATTTCGCCATGATGACACGAATCGTGGTCTGAGAGTTCGCATGTGTCCACAATAGCTTGGAATCATTTATTGATTCAAACCGTTTCATAATCCGATTGCTTTGTACCCGCGGAGGTCTCATTTTAAAATCGCCCAATTCTCAATGATCATTATATTATACCTGTCTGATTTTGCTGAATTTAGGCGCAGGTATTTTCTCAGAGGAACATTATACACTAACAGATTACAGGTGGCAAATTCGGAACCCGAGGGTGCTAGTTACAGAATTGTGTTTTGATGGCACCAAAGAGGAGCGGGCAGGTAGTCAGAATAGAACCTGAGGGTGACGAACTTCTTGAAGCTTATCCTTAGATGGCTCAAAGGTTCAGAGATGCCGGGTGGTTTGAATTCCTCACCACTTTTCAAGGTTACGATGAACAGGTCTCCATGGAGTTTGCTCTGAACTTTGATGGTCACGAGGTGGAGATCGGTAAGATGATGATGCTAGTAACATAGAAGACAATTGCAAAAGATTGCAGGTTGGTAGTTGGAGGAGAAATATGGTGGAAGAAAGAGAATGTGGTTACAGAGTTTGTAAACCAATTCCTACTTCCAGATAAGCAAAATTCGAATTGGAAAAGGGGATTACCTCACAGCTGGATTTGACCCGAATAACACACTGCTCTGATCGTGATCCACAGGTATATCACCTGCGAAGGTAGATTTTCACTAGTCTATATCTACCACATTAGGATATTAATTCATTTAAATGGTGATTACCCCTTAAATCTGCCTTATTTTCTACTCAAGAGCCTGACAAAGATGTCAAAGAGAGTGCAGTCACTTTCCACCAATGCTAAGAGCAGTCTGTTTCATCAAGTCCTAATTAAGACTTTAGTTATGTCTGTTTTAAGAGAATTACAAAATCCGTGGAGGCTGGCTCACGCAATCTTTAAACCTTAACACACAGTCCAACGAACAAAAGAAAGGCAAAGGAAGAAAGATTGTCACACAGAGACAAAATATTTCAATTAATGAAACCCCTGTTAAAGAAGAGATGCCCGACATCAGGGTGATGAGGAATAGTAGAAGTAAAAGACCTAAGTTGGATCCAGAAATCGAAACGTTTTCTGAAGAAGATGTTAAAGGGGAAAACGATTCAGATAAAGATTTTAATACTCAAACTACAGTCAAGCATGAATCACCATCAACCAGTAAAAGGGGTGCTGTAGTTAAAAGGAAAAAGGTTAAAGGTGTGTCTGTATCTTAAAAACCTAAAAGGAATTCTACTAGAGTTACCAACAAGTACATACTGAAGTCAAAGGCCATGTTTAATCCTTCAATCAAACAAGAAAACGTCATAGTTATAGAAGACGACTCTGAAAATGCTGAAGCAGGTACCAGGAAAAGGGCAAAAAGAACTTCATTTCTTAAGAAACCAGTAAACAAAGGTAAACAAATGTTTTCATCATCTACAGGACTTGTAACAAGAGCTTCAACCAGATTAACAAAAGCTAAAGAGATGGATAAAGGTATCAGTGAAACCCCCGAGAATAAACAAGATTACCTTGTAGACTCAGATCACATATCAGATGTGCCTGAAGCCATAGATTCAACAAGTTCTGATGAAGAACATAGCTCAGAATTAGTCTCTAAGTACCAAGTTAAAGCAAAGGAACCCAAAGTTTCCTTAAACCTGAATGAGCCTGCACCTTTTGAAGAATGCTCATGATTCAGGGTTAAAATCAAAACTGATAAAGAGAGGATCAAGGAATTTCAGAAAATAGTGAGACAGTTAAAGAAAGAAAAGGCACAAATAGAACAATGGAATGCTCGTCAGCAAGAAATGATTCAAGATTTTAAAAATAAGAAGAAAGAAAAAAGGGCATTGCTCAAAGAACTAAGGGAAATAAACTTCAGACTCTATTGGCACAATGTCGTGCTTACCACCAAGCTCAAATAGAAAAATGCTAAAGCTACTGTTGTGATTATATCCTAAAGGTTACAAGGAGGATGCCACAATCATGATTTTAATGTTTTCTAGGAAATATGGAAATGTCTACTCGTTTTTGGTTAGTGAGATGCTAAGACCTCGAACTATTTAACTAAATCAAACTAATTCCTGCTTTGTAGAAACAAATGTAATGCTGGCAAGATCATACAATATCAAGCTGTTGAGCTGTGATCTATTTTGGGATTGTAGAAGCTCTTTTTGAGTGAACTACCTTAGTAGATAGATACTATTCAAATCTAGTCATTAAATCTATACTAGATGATAGGATCTGGAGGTTTTATGGATAGTTTAAATAGACAAAGGAAAGACTATGTGGTGGTCGAAACATTGGAGATCCAGGGGACATTTTTGTGAAACTCCTTGTAAAGGTATTTATGTTCAATTTGACACTTAATAGAAAAGGAATATGGATGGTTAGACCCTCTTTTCTACTATGTTATTTCTTTCTTCATGCTTGAATTCATTATTCAGATTGCAATGCTTTTTTATTCTTGACTGTTAATTTATACAGTGAAAATTTTACTGTGGAAATTATTTTTCAAGTTTTGATATCAAGATGATAGTCTTGTTTCTTTATGACATTATGAGACAAGAATTTATGTGAAGTTGACAAATTGAAGGCTTTATATTCCTTTTTATTAATTGGTTTAATCCATCTATGTGTCCACCTTTTATTCAGTCAATGGGATATGCTATGTTCTGATCTTGATTTTCATGTTATGTTGTAACCTTGAGCCAGTTTTCAACCACCTTACTCAAAAAACCAAATCATGAAACCTTATAAACACTTTGCAATAAACTAATGATGCCCTAGCTTTCCCTCTCACAGTCAAGTGCAAATTTAGGGACTAACATTTTTGGCGCCGTTGCCGGTGACGAAGAAACAAAGAGATCTTCCCTCGGGAAACGACAAGTTTACATTTAGATCTTGGTGGTGAAAAAGATTTTGGACATTATTTAAGACTATGATTATTCACCTGGCGACTCCTCTGTGGTAATTCTAGCTCCTAAAAGAGAAGGTAAAGGACCTAAAACTCCTCTAAATTCTTCATCATTTAATAAGAGACCAGTAACCAGGAAAAATCCAGATCTTGAGCCTGTTGCAACAGTTCCAGATCCTGAAAGGTTACTAAGAAAACCTAAAGTTCTTTCCGGTCAGTCTTCACTCTTAAAGGGAAATTTATATTCAAAAATTTCTCAAGGACAATCCTCTGAAATCATCAAAACCCAATTAGATGAAGATGTGAATCCTGAAAGTGAAATTAAACCTGTTATTGAGTTTGATATAGTTTCATTCCCTTCAACTATTTCAGAATTAAATCTAGAACAATGGAAGTTACTTACTGAACTCATTAAACAGGAGTATCCAGACATCTTGCCCGTGACTGAAACTTCGAGAGGTCACAACATAGATATTAAGAGAGAACCAGAGACACCTTTGTCATCTCTTGGATCTGTCTCATCTAAGGATTTTAGATCACATCATTTTTCTTTTGAGAATCCTCTATTTCTCACCCCATTGGCTGATCATAGTCCAGAAGAGAAATCCTTATCTGCTAAAGATCAAGACTCAGTGACAATACATATAAGTTTTAATACACAAGGGACACCTTCTCCTTCAACATCACCAATCTTACTCACTCCCAGAGCTCCAAAAATAGCTAATATGGCTGCAGATAGAATGGACGAAATAGTTGCAGCAAGATATGCTCCTTTGGTTCTTCCACAAGTCATGTATGCTTTTCCACCAAATGATTATATGAGATACTTGCCCAGATTCAATGGAAATGGATCAGTTACTGCTGAACGACATTTGAGTTCATTTTATAGTTTTGTAGATAATTTTAATGTAGAGCATGCTGATGTATGGATGAGACTATTTGTACAGAGTCTAAATGGGGAAGCAAGAAAGTGGTTCAAGAGTTTGCCTCCTAATTCAATAGCTGATATCGTAGCCTTAGATGATGCCTTTCTTAAACACTGGGCAGACAAGAAGGACTTTTTATACTACATCACCAAATTCGGTGCTTTAAGGAGGAAACAAGGTGAATCAATACCTGATTTTACCAAAAGGTTCAACCAGATGTATGGTAAAATTCCAGAGGAGATAAAACCTTTAGAGACATCAACGAAAATCACTTTTGTCAATGCATTCGATGCCGAATTTTCCTTGTTTCTTAGGGAAAGAAGAACCACTACCCTCAGCCTGATGCAAGATGCTTCTATCGAGGTAGAATCAAACATATTAGCAACAAACAAATTGAAGTCTAGAAGTGATAGAGACAGAAAAAAAAGCAAAAGGAAGAGTTGCCTTCATCTTCTAATTCAACATCTGATTCTAAAATGGATGAAATGACTAAGATGTTGAAAACTCTGACATCTAAAATGGCAAGGTTGAAGATAGAACAAAAACAACCCAATAGACCTACACAGGAGGGTGGTTATAGAAATCCAAATCAGTTGAGGAGGCCAAACAATGTACCTCAAATCTTACCAAGAGAAAAAAAAAACCAAGATGACCAAAGGGTTTTGCCTCCTTTTCAGAGTAATGTAGTAGATGAGGAGGAGGATCAGGATGAAACAGAAGAAGACCCTGCAGTTCATTTGAATGATTCTAAATCATCTCCTCTACATGTGACACAGCAGGATTATGAAGATGATTTGATTGCAAACCAGTTTGAGGAAGGGGATGAAGATGAGATCATCTAACAGGAACCTAAAAGGAAAAAATACAATCTTAGATCTGGTTCGAATGCACCTAAATTAGATACACTTGTTTCCACAAAGAAGGCCAGTACTCCAGTTAAGACAGGAATTATCAAAGTTGTTCCCAAGATCCAAGTTGATCAACCATTGAAACAACCTGCCAAGGATAGTACTGTTGACATAAAGGAATTAGACATAAATATTTCTGCTTTCAGTTTAGAACACGAAATCAACAAAATCAAGATTTCAGTGCCATTATTAGAGCTCATGAAAACAAAACCCTTCAGAAAGACTGTCCTCAAGGTTCTACAGGCTCCGGCTCATGTCACCTTTTCAGATACAGTCAATCTAGAGGATGAAAGCCCTGTTATAACTATTGGACCTCACATTGAAGATATAATTGATGCCTCTCCACCTTTCTACATTTCATTAAATATCCGTGACAATATATTGCACAACTGCTTAATGGATTTTGGTGCCTCGCATAATGTAATGCCTAAGGTGGTGATGGAAGAATTAGGGTTGGACATTACTAGACCGTATCATGATCTATATTCTTTTGACTCCAAGAATGTCAAATGCCTTGGAGTTATGAAAGATGTGGTTGTTACTCTCTCCCAATTACCTATGAAAAGTGTGGTATTAGATGTTATTGTGGCTGACATACCACCAAAATTTGGAATGCTTCTTTCAAGATCTTGGGCTAAGAAGGTAGGTGGTACTCTATAGATGGACCTTATCTATGCAACCATACCTATTTTTGGTGGGGAACAATGGATATTATACAAAGAAGTTAGATTGGCTTATTTGGTAAGTGATCACAATAATCCCACTAATCATCCTATATATGTTGTAGAAGATGATCTTGGTTCTTCTATTTTTCATATGAGTGAAGAAATGGCAGAAGTATCAGTCAGAAAGACAACAATTGCAGTAGGAGACAGTAAAGACAATTTTGTTTGGAAAATGTATTTTGACGGAGCATGTTCTAAAGAAGGTTCGGAGCTGGTATTGTCTTCATTTCCCCTACCAAGGAGGTTATCTCCATGTCATATAAACTTGAATTTGACACCACTAATAACATCAGTGAGTATGAAGCTTTGCTGTTAGGTTTGAAAGCTGCTAAAGATATGGGTGTAGACAAGCTGTCCATTTTTGGAGACTCAGAACTTATTATTCACCAGATCAAGAATATATATCAAACCAAACAGCAAAGGTTAAAACAATACAAAAATGAGGTGTGGGATTATGTGGATAATTTATTTTTGGCATTTAATATTACTTTTGTGCATAGAAATTTGAATCAGTAGGCCGACTCTTTGGCACTTGCAGCTAGCAACTTTAAAACTCCTATGTTTCCTAATCTAAAATTCGAAGTTGAAGTCAGAAACATGCCTTCAATACCGGATAATATAAAACATTGGCAGGTTTTTAAAGATGATGAGGAAATTCAAAGATTTTGAAAACTATTGAAGAGTTTTCTAACATTTCAATTGATCAAGATGACGAAGATGGGGAAGCAGGAATACATGCTACATAAGTCCTTCAAGATACAATTGCTGGCCACAAAATCATTGAACTGAAGACAAACCATCTGCCCAAAGGTTTGGTTCCACTGGAAAGGTTGTTCGATCATAATGATGTTTCCAGGAAGGCTGTTATCCAAACAGAAGAACAGATGTAGTAGACTGTGACATTAGTCCGAATGCAAACCCCAGGTTGGTCAAAATATCTAGGAAACTGTCAAAAAAGCAAAAAGAAGCATATGTCGAATTAATGAAACAATATTCATATTTTTTTCCTGGTCTTATGAAGATCTGAAGGTGTTTGATATAGAGATTATTCAACACAAAATTCCTCTGAAACCTGGATCAAAACCTGTTAAGCAAAAATTCAGGCAATTTAATCCTTTACTGTTACCTATAATAGAAAAGGAGCTAAAAAGGTTGCTGGAAGAAAAAATCATAGTGCCACTGAGATACTCAGAATGGGTAGCCAACCTTGTCCCTGTCAAGAAAAAGAACGGAGAGATAAGGCTCTGTGTAGACTTCAGGAATCTAAACAGGTGCTCTTTGAAAGACAATTATCCATTACCAAAATGGATTATATCTTACAAAGAGTTGTTGACGCAAAGAGAATCTCTATGCTTGATGGATATTCAGGGTACAATCAAATATCAGTAATGGAAGAGGACAAAAAGAAAACATCTTTTACCACTCCTTGGGGCACCTTTATGTACGAAAAGATTCCTTTCAGATTGATGAACGCAGGAGCCACATTTCAAAGGGCTATGGACATTGCTTTCATTGGGGAGAAAGACAGGTTTGTGGTTATTTACCTTGATGACATCACTATATTTTCGGCATCCGATGATGAACATTTACAACACTTGAAGCTTACCTTTGAGAAGTGCAAGAGGTACGGTATATCACTTAATCCAAAAAAATCACATTTTTCCATGGAGGAAGGAAAGCTTCTAGGACACATCGTTTCACCTGAAGGTATTAAAATAGATCCTGAAAAAGTAAAGTCTATTCAACAAATAGACATCCGGAGAAATAAAAAGTCTATTCAGTCCTTCATTGGTAAAATTAATTTTTTAAGGAGGTTTATACCTAACTTTGTAGAAATTGTCAAGTACATTACTGACATGTTGAAAAAGGATGCATAAATTAAGTGGATACCAGAAGCAAGAGAATCCTTTGAAAGGATTAAATAGGCTATCGTCCAGGCACCTGTTCTAATTAGCCCAGATTACTCCAAAGAATCCATGATTTTTTCATTTGCGTCAAAGAATACCATAGCTGTTGTTCTTTTGCAGAGAAATGAGTAAGGATATGAGCAGCCCATCTCCTTCTTTAGTAAAACCCTCAGAGACTCTGAATTGAAGTATGATTTAATAGAAAAACAATCCTATGCCTTGGTAAAGGCTTTAAAATCCTTCAGAGTATATGTTCTTCAATCTAAAATTATAGCTTATGTCCCAAGCAGTGCAGTCAAAGAAATATTGGTTCAACCTGATTGTGAAGGAAAGAGAGGGAAATGGATAACAAAAATCCTGGAATACGATCTCACCATAAAACCTACTCGGCTAATAAAAGGACAAGGCCTCACCAAATTAATGACATAATCTAATTGCAAAGCAATTGGGTTGTGCCATCTTTTAGACATGACACGGGATTCTTCTGTCCAGATTGAAGAAACAAATTCATAGGTAAACAACAAGTGCGTTTCTTCAACATGGTACACAGATATTGTATTTTTTCTATTGAATTTCCAATCTCCCCTAGAGTTGGATAAATCAAAATTCAGATCATTAAAGTTAAGAGCTGTAAAGTACTGCAGTGTTGATCAGACCCTGTTCTGGAAGGACCCCAACGGTTTTCTGTTGAGGTGTGTGGATGAAAAAGAAGCTAAACAAATCTTTCATGATATGCATCATGGTGTCTAGGGAATCCATCATCATTGGAAGGCTACTGCCTTCAAGATTCTTAGAGCAGGCTATTACTGGCTAGTTCTATTCTCAGATATTTTTGCTCAGGTCAGGGCATGTCAACCTTGTCAGAAATTTGCTGGAAAGCAGAAACTTATATCTTTACCTCTGAAACCAATCATTGCCCATGGACCATTTCAATAGTGGGGATTGGATTTCATCGGAGAGATTAATCCGTCATCCTCAGGACAACATAGATGGATTCTTACAGCCACAGATTATTTTACGAAGTGGATTGAAGCAATTCCGACTCAGAATACAACATACAAGGTAATCATGGAATTTCTAGAAGGATATATTTTTTCCAGGTTTGGTTGTCCTAAAAAACTGGTCACTGATAATGCAAAGGCTTTTAAATCAAATTCCATGATTGAATTCTGTAATAAGTATAGTATCAAATTGGTTCATTCTACTCCCTACTACCCCCAAGGGAAGGGATTGGCAAAATCTTCCAATAAAACTCTAATAAGAATTATCAAAAAATTACTAACAAAAAATAAAAAATCATGGGATTCCAAGTTAAAGTTTGCTCTTTGGTCTAATCGTATCAGTAACAAGAAGTCTATTGGGACATCTCCTTTCCATATGGTATATGGGACATAAGAAATTATTCCAACTCAATTGGGCCTGCCAGTCTTAAAGTTTCTACAAGAAGAGCTAGAGGAACCCAATGATGTCCAAAGAAGAATTTTTCAGATGATTGAAGTTCAGCGGGTCAGAGAACAAGTTAATCAGAAAACTGCTGCTCACCAGAGAAAAATCAAGGCTACATTCGATAAGGGAACTAAGAAAGATGTTTTCAATGAGGGCGCTTTGGTGTTAAGATGGGATGCTAGGAGAGAGGACAAAGCAAAACATGGAAAGTTCGATAAACTATGGTATTGTCTTTTCAGGATAGCCAAGGTAATGATAAATAACACTTTTCTCCTGCATAATTTAGACAACACTGAAATTTTTGGGGGCCCAATGAATGGGAGGTTCTTGAAGCACTATTTTCTCTAAGGGATCATTAGGTTTCAGTTAGTACAGTAGGTTTTCTTTTGAATAAAGAGTCCATATACCCAATGGACTTGTTTTTACAGTTATGCTGAAGATAAAAGACTGACATATGCAGGGAGATAAGTGAATCAGAGATAAAGGAAAAGGCATTGGTCTGCAGTTCTTGGAGTTTATTATCAAAACTCCATCCCCAGAAGGAGCCAGTGTTAGTCTATAATTTTGTCTTGGTTTAGTGAGAAACCCTTATTCTAAACCCTTCTTACCTACACTTCATTTTCTGTTTCCAGTTGATTTCTATCTTTGTTTTTAATGTCTTATGGTTTGCATTTTAGTTTTTGAATAGTTTATTTAAGTTTGAAATTGAAAGACATGGTTTTAAACGAGGTGTCACCTTATATGCCTGTTTGGACTTCATAAATTCAAATTTTGCTAAGTCATTAATAACGCTACGGGAATAAGGCTATTCCCGTAGTGCCAAAATAATCATGCCTTGATACGCGCCTGTCATCCAGATTTTGTTATGATGACACGAATCGTGGTCCGAGAGTTCGCATGTGTCCACAATATCTTGGAATCATTTACTGATTCAAACCATTTCATATCCGATTGCTTTGTACCCGTGAAGGTCTCATTTTAAAATCGCCCAATTCTCAAAGATCATTATATTATACCTGTCTGATTTTGCCGCAGGTATTTTCTCAGAGGAACGTTATACACTAATAGATTGCAAGTGGCAAATTTAGAACCCGAGGGTGCTAGTTACAGAATTGTGTTTTGATGGCACCAAAGAGGAGTGGGAAGGTAGTTAGAATAGAACCCGAGGGTGCTGAACTTCTTGAAGCTTATCCTCAGATGGCTCAAAGGTTCAAAGATGCCGGGTGGTTTGAATTCCTCACCACTTTTCAAGGTTACGATGAGCAGGTCTCCATGGAGTTCGCTCTGAACTTTGATGGTCATGAGGTGGAGATCGATAAGATGCTGATTCTAGTAACAAAGAATACAATTGCAAAAGCTTGCAGGTTGGTAGTTGGAGGAGAAAGATGGTGGAAGAAAGAGCATGTGGTTATAGAGTTTGCCAGATAAGCAAAATTCGAATTGGAAAAGGGGAGTACCTTGCAGCTGGATTCGACCCGAATGGTACACTGCTCTGATCATGATCCATAGGTATATCACCTGGGAAGGTAGATTTTCACTAGTCTATATCTACCACATTAGGATATTAATGCATTTAAATGGTGATTACCCCTTAAATCTGCCTTATTTTTTACTCAAGAACCTAACAAAGATGTCAAAGAGAGTGCAGCCACTTTCCACCAATGCTAAGAGCACGCCATTTCATCAAGTCCTAATTAAGACTTTTGTTATGTCTGCTTTAAGAGAATTACATAAGCCCTGGAGTTGGCTCACACAATCTTTAAACCCTAACACACAGTCCAACGAATAGAAGAAAGGCAAAGGGAGAAAGATTGTCACATTTGGTAGGTGGTGGCGAAGTCCGGGTCTATCTCATAGATTTGGGGCCATCCATAGGTCTCATGGTTGCAAGAGTCTAGCACTGTGGTGAGAGCCGCGATTGCTGGTCTGCTGAGGAAATCAACGACATGATTGGTGCTTCTTGTTTTATACTTGATGTTGAGGTGGAATTGCTGCAAGTATGTGGACCACTTTTAATGGCGACCATTCTGCAATTTTCCTTGTGTTTGCATGAACTGTAGTGGCTTATGGTCAGTGTGGATGACTATCTCCTTCCCAAGAATGTAATGTCTCCACTGGCGACAGTCTTGCACAATGGAGTACATTTCTTTGTCGTAAGTAGTGTACTTACGGACAACATCTGATAGTGTCTCACTATGATAGGCCACGGGGTGGCCGTGCTGAGTGAGAATGACGCCCACAACATAATCTGAAGCATCTATCTTGATCTCAAAGGGCTACTGCAGGTCTGGTATTGAAAGTACTGGGGCTGAGCACAAGCACTGCTTCAAATCATCGAACACTTGTTGTTGGGACCGAACCCATGCAAATTTCTCCTTACCACCACCCCTGGTTATTTGGATGAGGGCCCATGCAATATGGGAGAATCCCAACACGAACCTGCAGTAGAAATTGGCAAAGTCCAAGAAGCTCCGAAGCTCAGTGAGTGTGGTTGGGGCTGGCTAGTCATGGATGACTTGGATCTTAGTTGGATCCACATGTACACCATGCTGATCAACGATGTAGCCCAGGTAATGAACCCTGTCCATGCTGAAGGAGCATTTTTCCAAGTTGGCGTATAGCTTGTGCTGCCGCAGGGTGTGCAGAGCCTGCTGAATATGCTGCACGTGTTCGGCCCAAGTCTTGTTGTATAGGAGAATGTCATCCAAATACACCACTACAAAAGTATTGGTGAATGGTCGGAGGACATCGTCCATCATCCTCATGAAAGTGGCTGGAGCATTTGTCAAACCAAAGGGCATGACCAACCATTCAAAAAGGCCTTCCTTTGACTTGAAGGTGGTCTTCCATACATCTGTTTGTTCTATCAGGACCTGGTGGTAGCTAGACTTCAGATCAATCTTACTGAAGTATTTGGCCCCCATGAGTTGATCAAGGAGGTCATCGATTCAGGGAATCGGGTATCGATTTCTGATTGTGATTTTCTTTAGAGCCCGATAATCAATGTAGATTCGCCAGGTTCCATCTTTCTTCTGTACCAGTATGATTGGACTCCCGCAAGGTGATGAGTTGGGATGGATGTGCCCCTTGTGGAACAGTTCTTGGATCTGTCGCTTGATCTCCTCATTCTCTAACATAGAGCGATGATAGACTAGCCCATTGGGAAACGGTGCACCAGGGGTCAGATCGATGGGGTGCTTGACTTGGCAGTGTAGAGGTACCCCGGTAGGTGAGGAGAAGATATCTAAGTATTCTTCCACGATATTATCTACTTGATTTTGCTGTGTGGAGAGGTCGACCGTAGATACCTTGGATGTGGCTGTGATCTTTCTCTTATTCTGAGAGCGAATCACGAAGAAGACAAAATTCCCCGTCTGAGAGATGACCTTCCTACATTGCTTATCAGAGATCAAGGAAATAGCACTAGGTGGGACTGCCTTGGGTATCCTGTACAATTTCCTATTGAAAGTGATAATAACACTACAAGGCCTAGACTCATACACAACACGACGTTTCCATAAATAAGGTTAGCCCAAAAGAACATCACAAACTTTGAGAGGAGCAACATCACACAATACCTCGTATTTGAAGGGCTTGATGATGTACAACAGTCGACACTGTTGGCTGACACAGAGATAGCTTCCTTGGTGGAGCCATCCAATGGTGTAGGGTTGTGGGTGGGGCATTGTCAGCAGGGCCAACCATTTGACGACCTTTGCTGAGATGAGGTTCTTCTGGCTACTGCTATCAATGATGAAGTGCAGTGGTGTGCCTTTTACCCACATCTGCGTATGGAAGAGGCACTCTCCTTCTTCTGGCTCGTCTGGTTCACCAGGCTGGAGCTTGGTGGTAGAAATAGTGGCACTAGGTTCCGCGTCAATGATCCATCTTCCCCTTTCTAGTTCTGGCTCAGAGTCATAACCCACATATGATTCATAGGCTTTCACTTCGGCCACTAGCGACTGCTTTGAGCGACAGTCAACAGTGTTATGCCAAGGGATCTTATGGAAGTCGCACCACTTCCCGGTATCTTTCTTTGTCTTTCCGGTGTCCTTCTTTTCTTGCGTCTTGGACTGGTTGTCCTGATACTGTCCATATTTTCTCTATCCTTTTTTTTGTGGGTTGGGGCCACCCTTTACTAGCTTTTGTTGTGATTGGTTCCCAAGCCCAAATTGTCGTGTCTTTTGTTTGAGCTTCTGCTCAATTTTGACGACATATCGGTAGGCTGCGCCCAAGGATGAGATGTCCAGAAATTCCATTTCAGTTTGGATGTATCTATGCAGAGCATCGCGATACTTGAGCACCAAATGTCACTCCAAATCTTTGATACCCAGCTTGGTGCATAAGGTATGGAAGATATTTGTGAAATCTGGCATTGCTTGGTCTCTTTCTCGCCACAATGTGGTCCATTTGGTATACAAGTCGTCATAACTTCCGACAGGGTAGTATTGTTCCTTAATAGCATCCCTGAAGGATTCCCAAGTGGCCGTGACTGTAAATAATGAGGGTTCTCTATTTCCTTTTGCTCAAAGAAAGTTTCCCACCAATATTTGACACGGGGAACGACTTTGAGGAATGCAAAAGTAATCTTTTCTCTATTTGAAAAGTTATGGATAGAAAAATACCCTTCTAGTAGATTCAACCACTTGTCTACAACATCTGCGTCTATCTAGCCTTCAAATATAGGAATATCGAAGTTTATTTGTACCTCGAAGGGGGCGATGCCTCCACTCGAAGAAGATGCGTCGCCTATTGGTAGCCACTGAAGGATTTGCATGAAACTATCCATCATCTCGGTCCTTTGTTGCATGAGGGATTCCTCAATCAACAGTTTGAAAGGATCTCTTGTCCCATCATATTTATTTTCTTCTACCATGAGAGGTCGCTTGGGCGTGCAAGAGCTTTTGTCCTCAAGAGAAACAAGCTCTAGACCCAACTCTTTGTACTCTGACCTCGTTGGAGACATGCATTAAGATGACAAGGAGCAGACCGCTCTTATACCGGTGATCCAGATTTTATGAGCAAAACGAAATGACTACAGATTATTAATAGGTGCTTAACACAAAATAATAGAGATACATGAAAACTGGTTTTCTATTCAATAAGGAAATAAGCTGAAACTGTAAAATGCAATGGAAACAAGCTTGCTGGAATGGTGGTGGCTTATCTCTGAGAAGAGATGTGACGGCTGTGCTCATTCACAAGAAGATTATTACAATGAGGCTTTGAAGGCCTTTTTTACAATAAACAAGAATTCCAAAAACCCTAGACATCCAAAAACCTAACCCTAGGAGATGAAGTGCCAAAAGTCATGTGGGCCCCGTTTGGGTAAGTTAGTACATCAACTTCCAGGGGTCGTAACTTTTGCATACGATCTCCGTTTTAGGCGTATGATAGCCCATTGGAAAGGTCTCATTGAGGAGATTCATTTAGAGGGAAACCGGGAAGGAACTTCCATATTTCTCCACCTTTACCCAAAAAAACATCGTTTAGGGCCTCAAAACGACTCCAGAAGTGAAAAACTGCTAAAAATAGTAAATTACCAAAATTGCCAGAAAACTGTTTTGAGCCAGTTCGAAAAGGTGGGTGGCCACCGATATCCACCTGGATCAACATGGTATATATTGGGAAGCCTAATATCTCCTCAAAAGATCAAATGGTATCATAGTACATAGTTTTTTGTTGTTGCGAAACATGTAGCTATCAATCTCAAATACTCACTAGTTGCAGTTAGATCAAAGAGTGACTATGCAAACTAAAGAAACCTATTGTGATCGATTGAATCAAAGAGAAACAATGAATCAATCAATTTTCAAGAGGAATTTCTTGTCTATAGTGTCTAGACTCCCGATTGGCCCCAACTAGATCAAAGCTAGTTTTCCTCCCTGCTAGTTTTTGTTGTGTGAAAAATTGGAAAATGCTAGGGCCCTCCTTGGTAATTATCATTATAAATCCCCATAGAGATTGAGATAAGTACTTAACATTGTAGTGAATTCCATTGCATAACTTATTCATCATAATTCCTTGTGATCAAACCAACAACTAATAACCCTAGTTGTAATAGAGCTCACTCTCCAAGCATGAGAGATAAAATATATGTGGATGAACACACAATTATTTCTCGAGAATCCAATCAAAGAACATTGTAATCAATCAAAGAAGAGAAGTGAATCTATATATAACTTGAGCATCCAATAATTCATTCTAGAATAGTAAACAAACGAGAACAATAAATCATACCATCACCATAACCTCCCTCTCCTTTGAGGATGATACATTTAAAAGTCAAGATAGTTGTCGATTTAGGAAAAATTTTACACATGGAATGACTAATTTTTCCTCCTATAGTAAATGGAATATGCATGTTTGCAAACACATTCAAGCCTCCTAAATCAACAACTTGTATGTTCATGAGCATGCAACCCTCACAAATTAACAACTCAAATGAAAGCCTCCTTCTAAATTAGTAGTTGGAGTGTGCACAAGCATGCAATCCTCCTTCTAAATTATCGGTTAGGGTGTGCATAAACGTGCAATCCTCCTCTTAAATTAACATCCAAAGTGTGTGCAAACTTGCAATCCTCCATTTAAATTAGTAACTTTAGTTTACACAAGAACACAAGTCTCCTTCTAAATTAATTGTCAGGGTTTTCACAAGCATGCAAGCCTCCTACATCAATATCTAGGGTGTGCATAAACACAAAATCCTCCTAAATTAGTAGCCAGGTTGTGCATAGGCACACAAGCATCCTTCCACATTAGTGACAATATGTGCATACACATGCAATCCTCCTCTTAAATTAACATCCAAAGTGTGTGCAAGCTCACAATCCTCCATTTAAATTAGTATCTTAAGTTTACACAAGAACACAAGTCTCCTTCTAAATTAATTGTCAAAGTTTGCACAACATATGGAAAATGCATGTTTGCAAACACATGCAAGCCTCCTAAATAAAAAACTTGTATGTTCATGAGCATGCAACCCTCACAAATTAGAAACTCAAATGAAATCCTTCTTCTAAATTAGTAGTTGGAGTGTGCATAATCATGCAATCCTCCTAAATTATCGATTAGGGTGTGCATAAACATGCAATCCTCCTCTTTAATTAACATCCAAAGTGTGTGCAAGCTCACAATCCTCCATTTAAATTAGTAACTTAAGTTTACACAAGAACACAAGTCTCCTTCTAAATTAATTGTCAGGGTTTGCACAAGCGTGCGAGCCTCCTACATCAGTATATAGGGTGTGCATAAACACAAAATCCTCCTAAATTAGTAGCCAGGTTGTGCATAGGCACACAAACATCCTTCCACATTAGTGACAGGATGTGCATACACATGAAATCATCCTCTTAAATTAACATCCAAAGTGTGTGCAAGCTCACAATCCTCCATTTAAATTAGTAGCTTAAGTTTACACAAGAACACAAGTCTCCTTCTAAATTAATTGTCAGGGTTTGCAAAAGCATGCAAGCCTCCTACATCAATATATAGGGTGTGCATAAACAAAAAATCCTCCTAAATTAGTAGCCAGGTTGCGCATAGGCACACAAGCATCCTTCCACATTAGTGACAGGATGTGCATACGCATGCAATCCTCCTCTTAAATTAACATCCAATGTGTGTGCAAGCTCGCAATCCTCCATTTAAATTAGTAGCTTAAGTCTACACAAGAACACAAGTCTCCTTCTAAATTAATTGTCAGGGTTTGCACAAGCGTGCAATCCTCCTACATCAGTATCTAGGGTGTGCATAAACACAAAATCCTCCTAAATTAGTAGCCAAGTTGTGCATAGGCACACAATCATCCTTCCACATTAGTGACATGATGTGCATAAGCATTTAAGTCTCTTTTTAATATATAAACTATGATATGTGTACTGGATTTTCTTACCACTCATCCTCACCACATCTCCTTGCCACACATATCCCACCCTAGTATTTTGTTTTCCCTCCTAGGTAATTATTGTGTGTTATTTTATTATTATTCACATGAACCTTTGTATTTTTTAGAACAATGTTATACCATAACATCTTTATGCTTCAACCACATTATATAAATAATTTAATTTCAAATAATGAGGCCTTTACACTTGAGCTCACAACTATTGAAATACGACACAACACATCACTTTATGTAATGGTCACGAACCATTGGGGCCTTAATTTCATCTCTTACCTATGCAATCATTCAGAGCTTGAAGTACATATTCAAACACATAATTTTGCATTTCATCATCAATATATCATTCATGTAGTGTTCTTGTATCCGAAATGAAACTACTACTACAACTGTAGAATTAGTCAAAATAGAAAAGCTAAAAATCACATGATTAAAGAGCCAAAGTTAGAGAAAATAACAGAGGCACTTGAAAATCAAAGTAATAGAAGAATTTTTCTCCAAATAATATGTTCAATTATATTGATAAAATGACAAGAGTTACAAATGAGATGAGTGAAACTAATAAAAGTGACAAACACTTATTACATAAAGTGGCCTTCTAAAAATATCAAAATTTGATAGTACAAAGGCCTAAGACAAGAACACTATCCATCCCAAAGGGTTCGATCAACTAGTTGTCAATAATGTTGTTGCGAATTTGGCTAGTTTTGTGCTAGTAGATGCCTAGTTTAAATCCCCCTATGTGAGGCACACTAGTCTATGTGGACGAGTTTACTATGGACACCATCCAAAAATGTGGGGAAACATCTCTTAGGTTTTCCTTGAAAAAAAAGTAAGAACAATATTTCAAAATCATGAACTTATATACAAAAATATATACAAAAATAGATGAAGTCCATAGATTTTAATTCCCAACAAAAATGTTGTGGTCAAGTACACAATATGCTCTCCCCTTAAAACAATATTTTCCCTCAAAGTTGAATAATAAAAAAATAAAGATTATTACAAAAGAATTTATTGGAATAATTCAAAACACGTAGTTATTCCCCTAATAAATGTGCAACATGTGCAATATAATAACTCAAATATGCAAAAAAACATGTCATTGGATCTAGAGGAAGAATGAAATTGCCTAGATTTTATAGTAAAATATGTCTTACGGATTCCATTTTGATTTTCAAGATGTTGTGAAAGAAAATATGGTTGCACTTTATCATTAAATCATTGGAATAATAAACAACAAGATTTGAACCGTAAAAATTATTCATTAAAGAACTCCATAGATATTTATATTAAAGTCATTATTATGTATAAATCATAAAAATAATTTTTTTTTAATCGATGGCTACCTGGGTGGTGGATTCCTTACAACCTCTGCAAATTTGGGAATTTTGCATAAATGCTTCTGGATCCCAAGTGGATTCCTCTTATGGGATACCATTCTATTTGATATTATACTCTAATGTTTTCCTTCTATGGAGATTCTTCACATTCACCTTAAGAATTCCAACCGGTCCTAGTATCAACTTTCCGTCAATCTCTATTTGAATGACCACTTCCCTACCCAATTTCTTTTTTAAATAAGTCATGTTAAAACATCATGGAGTCTTTCCTTATTAGAAAAGTTCAATGCACAATCTACACCACTCACTTTTTCATGCAATTTATACGGGCATAGAACTTGGGTCAAATATGATTCTTACCTTATTGTTGGAGAGTTGTATGCTTGTATGGATACATTCACATTAAGACCATATCCCCAATCTCAAATTACCTTTATGAATTGCGTTGGTCAACTTGTTTCTTCATCGGTTTGATCCTATGTACTTGTTGTCCTTTTAAATGATAAAGATACTTTGCATTTCTTGGCACATGTCAATTGTCACCATGCCATGGATATTTAGCATATTGCTTGGGTCAAATATGATTCTTACCTTATTGTTGGAGAGTTGTATGCGTGTATGGATACATTCACATTAAGACGATATCCCCAATCTCAAATTACTTTTATGAATTGCGTTGGTCAACTTGTTTCTTCATCGGTTTGATCCCATGTACTTGTTGTCCTTTTAAATGATAAAGATACTTTGCATTTCTTGGCACATGTCAATTGTCAATTGTTGTAGGGAATTTAACATTTTGGATGACCCAATCCTTAGGTGATGGATGTTTGTAGCCATATAATGTTTTAAAGGGGGTAATTTTTGTGGAAAAGTGATACATAATATTATGTTAACCATATGCAACCACAATACTACTTTGAAACAGACAAGAAATTTACAAAACTAGCGAGAACGTTAGGGGATTTTTTAAAGATTTTTTAAATTCCCCTTTAAATGACCTAATCTTGAGGTGATGGAGGTTTGTAGCTATATAATGTTTTAAACGAGGTAATTTGTTTGGAAAAGTTATACATAATATTATATCAACCATACACAACCACAATAGGTGATGGAGGTTTGTAGCTATATAATGTTTTAAACGAGGTAATTTGTTTGGAAAAGTTATACATAATATTATATCAACCATACACAACCACAATACCACTGTGAAATAGATGAGAACTTTACAAAGCTAGCGAGAACATTAGGGGAATCTTTGAAGATTCTTTAAATTCCCCTTTGAATTTTCATAAAAACTCTATATGACATGTAAATAAATGTCCTTAACATTTGCAATTTCCTGGCTATTTTTTCAAATCCATCTATTGTTTTATTGTTAATTTTTTTGACATATATGAAAATTAGGGGTTGCACAAAACTTGAATGTAGAAATTTTTTTGTAACCACATAGAAAAACAACATTTTTGAATTTTTTAAATAACAACATTATTATTATTGTTATTATTTTAAATTTATAAAAACTAAACAAAATTCAACTCACCCCTACTCATATAATGGAAAAAAAATATTTAGAAAAAAAAAAGGGAATTTGCTCTCTAGATGATCAATAAAATTGCATCAACATGTAAATATTTTCCACGAAATCAACCTTATCTTTTTGTAAATTGTTGTTTTTCTCCTTAAAAAATTGCAAATTTATTTATAAAAACAAAATCACACTTTTCAATAGCCTTTCGACCCTCCTTATGATATCAAAAAGTAGAATTTTGTTATCAAATACCTCTTCATAGTCCATATACCTTATATGGTATCAAGATAATACTATATGCCTATAAAAATGCTAGTCTCAAAAAACTGATTCTCCCCCATGCCCCGAAATTCAAAAAGAAAAACCTATATATATATATATATATATATATATATATATATATATATATATATATATATATATATATATATATATTTTTTTAACATATTATTTAGTATAGTCTTCTAGCATTACCTCTTAGATAAGAATAATTAGGTTTTAGATAAAATACAAGGTACTTTATACCCCATTGCAATTTAACTTCTATAAAAGGAAACATTTGCATAAACTTCACTTTTTCCTCCTCACTAACTCCCATGAAAGAAATAATATATTTCCCCATATTTATCACCATGTCAGTGACCTTACAATATATATCCATAATTTCTATGAGTTTTTTCCATCTCTTCGTGTGCCATCGAAAAATAAAAGCATGCCATCAACAAAAAATAAATGAGAAATATATAGAGTCCTACCAACTCTAACCCCTTTAAAGTATCTAGAATGTTTTTCCTCAGACAATACTCTACTCAATCCTTCAACCACTAGGAGGAACAATAAAGGGGAAAGGGGACACCCATGTCTTAGCCCCCTCCCTATCCTGAAGAATTCAGATGCAAACCCATTAATTAACACTACAAAATAGACTAAAGATACACAATTCATAACCCAATTTACAAAGTTAAGGTTGAAGCCCACATGAATGAGCATTAGCCTTAGGTAAAACCATCTTAATTTATCAAAGGATTTTGACAAATCCACCTTGATTTCCATAGTAGACAACCTTTTAACTTTTATAGAATGAAATAATTTTTGGGCCACCCTGTAGCTTCATGAATTTGTCTCTTAGTTAGAAGCCCAAACTTCTACTGAGATATAGACGATGGCAATAGTTCCTTCACCCTTCTTGCAATAATTTTGGATATTATTTTACAAATGCAATCCTCAAAACTGGAAGGGATATCTAATTTAGGTATCGAGTCAATGAAATTGGCATTAAAAACTACCAGTATCCTTCCAGATATCCTAGAATCCCCAATTACTCTTGATAGGTCCTCCTCCAATAGTTCACAAAACCCTAGAAATATTTCCATAGGCTACCCATTTGGCCTAGGAATCTTGTTCTTCTGGAAAGAGTGCAAAACCACTTATAGATCTTCCTTAGATACGTCTTAAATGAAACTCACATTGTCATATTTAGAGACAAAACTAGGAATATAGGTTTCCATTATGACTACCTCAACTATCATGGGCCTATCATCTTACTTGAAGAGGACAATGAAGTGATTGACTCCATCCCTTGACAAGTCCTTAAAAATTGAAATTCTTGATCTATCAACAATTGGCCTACAACCTTCTTTCAAAGAAACAGGGGTTTGAGATAGGGATGTCCTTTATTACCCATACTATTAATCATTATGGCCAATTCTCTAATCCGTAAGTTAGAATATGAAAGGGTCATTGGTAATCTCCCAAGATTCCAAATGGTTAGATGAATAAAAAGGGTCAACCAATCACAATTTGTAGATGACATGTCGTTGATGGGTGGTGCCTCCTTAGTCATAGCCTCAAGATTCAACAAAATCATGGATTCCTTCTTGGATACCTTTGGAGGTGCACTTAATAGAAGGAAATGTTAGATCTATGGATGGAACTCTAATTTGGAGGTTATGCACTCAATTTATATAATTTTTCAATTCCCCCTAGTAGAGAATTAAACTTCATTTTAATATTTGGGGATACCTATTTCTTTAATCAGGTCCTCTTCTCAGGTTTGGCACAACATCCTTGATAAATTCTGAACTAAATTTTCTCAATGGGGTACCCAATGACTTAATCCCATTGGTCGTCTGATGTTGATAAAGGATGTATTAATGGCCTTACCTCTCTATAAATTCTCAAGTATATTTCGTCCCCATACCATCATGAACCAAGTCTCAATGAATATTAGGAAATTATTATGGCAAGAGGGGAATTGAATGAAAGGAAATATCATCTTGTGAACTAGAGAATGGATAGGAATCGAAAGGATAGAGGAGGTATTGGAATCATAGACCCGAAAATGATG
>JZKD02S1863713.1:15780-50132 GCA_000966675.3 Picea glauca | reverse complement strand
AATTGATGTGGAGGATGATCATAGACAAACCGATGTGGTGGAAAAATATACCATGGAAAAAATATTTCAGAGGAATTAGACTAAGATGTGTAGATCTGTCTCTAAAATAAGTTAAAGGATCCTCGATTTTAAAACTTACTAGAAAAGTTATTATCATTGTTAAATACAAGCTCACTTGGATCCAAAAGAGAAACAAATTGGTGAAATATGGGAAGACAACATTTATGGGAAAGAAAAATGATCCTCCAAGAAGGATTTGTCTCCTCTTAAATATTGGATGGAGGATTAGAATTATCAGACTCTGTATGATATTTCTGATTGGGATGAAATAACTAGAAATTGGGTTGGTTGGAATATAGGCACACCTCTATAAGCCCTATCTTCGCTCCTTCGCTCACTAGTTTAGGCACTTTATGGTTGTGCTCTAGGGAAAAAATGAGAAGGATAGCATGGGATGGAGGGATTTGAAATATTCAGTGAATGATGGCTATCATTCTCAGCTGGAGGCAACACTTTTTCCTCTACAAGCCTTAATTTGGAAGTCTAAAATATAGAGCAATAATGGTTTTCCCAAGATCAACACTTTTTGTTGGATCTTGGCACAAAGGAAACCACTCAGAAGAGAGAAACTCAAGAGGAAAGGAATAGTGTGCCCATCACAATGTGTACCATGTACCAATGCAAAGGAAATGCTCACACATTTGTGTTAGATGAACATTATCATGGAACAATAAAATAAAACAAATGCAGAAATAAAACACAGAAGATACACAATACAATAGAGACATAGATATATGTGGTTCACTGAGTGTGGCTTACGTCCACCAGATAAATTGCCAGGTCCTTCCTTTTTATTATCCAACAAAATGAAGGGATACAACCTACAACACACCCGTTGTAACTTCCTCTTCTTCCTCTCATAGTCTCCTCTCTCAGAATACAATATTCACAAAAAAATATATAGTCGCAATATAATTTCCTCATAAAATAGTGTTTCCTTCTAGAGAAAAAAACCCCAACATAACTTCTACCGTCATATATGCGACCTTATAATGAACGGTCTAGATTTACTATGAAATTACAATATAAATTTACAAGTCAATTTTTCCTTCGGGGGCTTCGCCCCCGAACCCCCTTTAGGGGCCCACTTGCCCCCGGACCATGTAAGGGGGGAAATCCCCCCTACAACCCCCCCATGTGGAGGGGTGTATAGTATTCATGGGGTATAAACACGACTGAAAATAACAAACCTCTGAATCAGGAAGATAATCAAGCTCCACAACCAACAATCTCCCACTTGGAGACTGATCTCAACAAATCCACCGTTGTTGTATCTGCTGGACTATGATCCTTCTTGGTGAAATATGGGAAGACAACATTTATGGGAAAGAAAAATTGTCCTCCAAGAAGGATTTGTCTCCTCTTAAATATTGGATAGAGGATTAGAATTATCAGACTCTGTATGATATTTCTGATTGGGATGAAATAACTAGAAATTGGGTTGGTTGGAATCTAGGCACACCTCTATAATCCCTATCTCCCCTCCTCCACTCACTAGTTTAGGCACTTTCTGGTTATGCTTTAGGGAAAAAAATGAGAAGGATAGCATGGGATGGAGGGATTTGAAATATTCAGTGAATGATGGCTATCATTCTCAGCTAGAGGCAACACTTTTTCCTCTACAAGACTTAATTTGGAAGTCTAAAATATAGAGCAATAATGGTTTTCCCAAGATCAACACTTTTTGTTGGATTTTGGCACAAATGAAAAAAATCAGAAGAGAGAAACTCAAGAGGAAAGGAATAGTGTGCTCGTCACAATGTGTACTACGTACCAATGCAAAGGAAATGATCACACATTTGTGTTAGATGAACATTATCGTGGAACAATAAAATAAAACAAATGCGGAAATAAAACACAGAAGATACACAATACAATAGAGACATAGATATACGTGGTTCACCGAGTGTGGCTTACATCCACCAGATAAATTTCAAGGTCCTTCCTTTTTATTATCCAACAAAATGAAGGGATACAACCTACAACACACCTATTGTAACTTCCTCTTCTTCCTTTCACAGTCTCCTCTCTCAGAATACAATATTCACAAAAAAATATATAGTCGCAATATGATTTCCTCATAAAAGAGGGTTTCCTTCTAGGGAAAAAAACCCTAACATAACTTCTACCGTCATATATGTGACCTTATAATGAACGGTCCAAATTTACTATGAAATTACAATATACATTTACAAGGCAATTTTTCCTTCGAGGGCTTCGCCCCTGAAACCCCTCCAGGGGCCCGCTTGCCCCCAGACCCCATAGGGGGGAAAATCCTCCCTGCAACCCCCCCACGTGGAGGGGTGTACAATATTCATGGGGTATAAACACGACTGAAAATAACAAACCTCTGAATCAGGAAGATAATCAGGCTCCACAACCAACAATCTCCCACTTGGAGACTGATCTTAACAAATCCACCGTTATTGTATCTGCTGGACTATGATCCTTCTTGGACTTGGAAAATTTATCATCTTCACCTTCATGCTTGAATACCAACTGAAACTGAGCAAGAACTCAGTTTCTCCCTGGTTACTCCCTTTGTTAACATGTCTGTGGGATTCTGGCTAGTACGTATCTTTTCCAACTTCAAATGTCCATCTTCCAAGACGGATCGTATGAAATGATACTTGAGTTGTATATTCTTAGTCTTCGAATGGAAGGATAAGTTCTTTGCAAGATGAATGACACTCTCACTATCACAGTGCAACCTGCTATTCTCCTGCTTCTTTCCCAATTCCTCCATAAACCTTTGTAACCAAATCATTTCTTTACTAGCCTCTATATCAGATACATACTTTGCTTCTGTTGTTTAAAGTGCAAAAACCTTTTACAGTTTCAAAATCCAACTTACTTTTGTTATACCTACTGTAAAAACATACCCTCTGGTGCTCCTCCTGCTATCTTTATCACCTTCCATATCTGAATCAACATATCCCTATAGAACAATGTCTGAACCTCCAAAACATAATGCATGAGTAGCAGTATCTATCAAATACCCAAGAATCCATTTTACTGCCTCCCAATGTTCTCTACCTAGATTGTTCATATACCAGCTCATAACTCCCATTGGATATGCAATATTTGGTCTTGTGCAAACCATCGCATACATCAAGCTGCCAACTGCTGAAGAATAAAGGACCCCGGACATGTATTCTATCTCCTCCTATGTCTTGGGACACATTTCTTTAGTTAATTTGAAATGGCTGGCCAAAGGTGTACTAACTAGTTTTGCATTCTACATTCTACACCTCTCCAACACCTTCTCTATTTACTCACCCTGAGACAATGTCAATTTGTGATTTTTCATGTCTCTTGTTATTCTCATACCAAAGATTTTCTTTGCAGCACCTAAATCATTCATCGAAAATGAATTAGCTAATTTATTCTTGAGCACATTTATATCATGCATATTAGACCCTGCAACAATCATGTCATCTACATACAATAGCAAGATAATGTAGCTTACATTTTCTAGCCTTTTAAAATAAACACAATGATCAGAATGACATTTACTATAACCTTGTTTTGTCATAAACTTGTCAAACTTCAAATACCACTGCCTTGGATCTTGTTTTAGGCCATACAAGCTCTTCTTCAACATGCATACCAAATTCTCCTTCCCTTTGACCTCATACCCCTATGGCTACTGCATATAAATCTCTTCCTCCAAATCCCCATGGAGAAAAGTTGTTTTTACATCTAACTTTTGAGAGATGCAAGTTTTCTACTACCACAAGACATAAAATAGTCCTAATTGAAGTCATTTTAACAATAGGAGAAAACATTTCATCAAAATCTATACCTTTCTTTTGTGCAAACCCTTTTACAAAAAGTCTATCCTTGCACTGCTTTTTTCCTCCATCTTCTTCCTTCAACTTGTAAACCCATTTATTTTGCAATGCTCTTTTTCATGCAGGAAACTGAACCAAGTCCCAAGTCTGGTTATTTACCAAGGAATCCATTTTCTCTTCCATGCCTTGCTCCCACTTCTTTTTAGTGTCTACCTGCATTTCCTCTTCATAACATTCTGGTTCACCATAATAAGTCAACAATAAATAATACAATGAAGGAGAGTATCGTTAAGGGGGTTTACTTAACCTGGTAGTTCTTCTAACAACACTTTCAAGAGTTTGAGGTACCTACTACTCCTGTTGTTGTACATTTTGATTTTCTGGCACCTTTGGAATTTCTTTTTCAGTGATCTCATCAAACACTGTGTATTTTGGTTTTTATTTTTCTTGTATCTTTCCCTAAAACTGATCTTTGTACATGACCTTCTCATTGAATATGACATCTCTACTCCCAATGATTATGTGATTTTCATAATCCCATTAGTGATAACCAAAATTATTAACAATGTATCCAATAAAGGTATAGTTCTTGGATTTTTCCTCAAGCTTTGTTCTATTTTCTTTATCAATATGGACAAATGATTCACAACCGAAAGTCTTCAAAAAATAATAGTTTACCTTTCTACCTGTCCATGCCTCCTATGGAATTACACCATCCAAAGAGCTTAAAGGACCAAGGTCCTTTGTTTATTAATTAAACACCGATATCTACAACATCTACACAGAACTGTAAGGGCAGTCCAACATGCAATCTCATACTCCTTGCGCGCTCCATGATTGTCTTGTTTATCCTTTCTGACACACCATTTTCTTGTGGTGTTCCTGAAACCGTCTTCTCTCTACAAATCCCATGGAATGAAAAATAATCATCAAACTTCTTGCTGCAATATTCACCTCCATTTTCTGATCTAAGACACTTCAACCTTTTTCCTGTCTCATTCTCAACCAAATCTTTCCACTTCTTAAAAGTATCAAAAACATCAGATTTTTATCGAATGCAATAAACCCAAATTTTTCTAGTTGCATCATCAATAAAAGCAACATATGAATGAGAGCCACCAAGAGATGATACCTGAGCTGCTCTCCATAAATAAGTATGCACAAGCTCTAACCTTTAACTCTTCTTTTCTTTTCTGACTATGATAAATCTGACTCTCTTTTGTTTTCCATAAACATAATGCTCACAAAAATCCAAATCAATTTGTTTAAGATATGGAAACAAATTTATTTTGTGAAGTATTTCGATCCCCTTCTCACTCATGTGTTCAAGCCTATAATGCCATAGTGCTGTATCCACTCTTGTAGAAGTTAAAGAGATAGAAGAGTCAGTATTACCAATACATAAATACAATGTACCTACCTTCTGTCCTTTTGTTATCACCAGTAATCCTTTGGTGACCTTCCACACCTTATCTGTAAATATGGATATACAACCTTCAATTTCAAATTGCCCTGTTGAAATTATATTTTTTCTTAGATCTGGAACATGTCTTACCTCTTTCAACAACCACTGGTTTCCATTCATTTTCTTTATTTTTACCTTTCCCATTCCAACAATTTTTCATGGTGCGTCATCACCCAAATGAGCCTGTCCAAAATAACCTTAAACATAATATAGAAAATGTTTCCTATGGGGCGTGGCATGAAATGAAGCCCCTGAATCTACTACCCAAGACTTAGAAATATTATCTACAAAGATAATCAAAACATCTTGTAACACATCACCTATTACATTTTCTTACTGATTTTTCTCCTACTGCCCATCTCTTTGTTTCTTTGGAGCTCTGCAGTCTTTCTTCAGATTTCCTTTCTTCCCACAATTCCAACACTCTATATTTACCAGTTAGGATTTGGATCTTCCCTTCCTAGAATTCTCGCGGTACCCTGATCCCTTTCCTCTATTCTTTTGTCTTCCCTTGTTCTCCATGTTTAAGGCATTACCTGATGTCTCACCTGTGCTTTTTTGTCACATTTCCTCGCTAAGGATAACACCAACAACATCATCAAATTTTAAAGTGTTTGACCCAGAGACATAGTTACTTACAACCATGACCAAGTCGTTCCATCTTTCTGGAAATGAGCACAATATTAGAAGAGCCCTGACCTCATCATAAAAGTTCACTTTTACAGAATTTAGCTGATTAGTAACCGTATCAAATTCATTTAAATGATCTGCAACAAACCCACCTTCTGACATCTTCATATTAAATAATATCTAAATTAGAAATACCTTATTGGATGCTGAGGGTTTTTCATACAATTTAGCCAATGCATCAATCATCTCCTTCATTGTCTTTTCTTTTGAAATATTGAAAGCTACCGACGCTGCCAGGCTCAGCCATATCGTTCCTAGTGCCTTTCTGTCAAGAACCTCCCATTCTTAGTCCTTCATGGCCATCGACTTCTTTTCTATTCCACCCAATGGTAGGAATAGATCCTTCTGATATAAATAATCTTCCATATGCATCTTCCATAACTGGTAGTTTCGGATGCTAAATTTTTCGACCCTAAACTTTCCATCTTCCACCATTGCTCCCACCTGAACCAAGAAACCTCTTTTATTACGAGTTACCTTTCACTCTGATACCAGTTGTTAGATGAACATGATCACAGAACAATAAAATAAAACAAATGCAGAAATAAAACACAGAAGATACACAATACAATAGAGACACATATCTACATGGTTCACCCAGTGTGGGCTACGTCCAACAGAGAAATTTCCAGGTCCTTCCTTTTTATTATCCAACAAAATGAAGTGATACAACCTACAACACACTCACTATAACTTCCTCTTCTTTCTCTCATAGTCTCCTCTCTTAGAATACAATATTTACAAAAAAATATATAGCCGCAATACAATTCCCTCATAAAAGAGGGTTTCCTTCTAGGGCAGAAAACCCTAAAATAACTTCTAACATCAGATCTGCGACCTTATAATGAATGGTTCAGATTTACTATGAAATTACAATATACATTTATAAGGCAAAAACCCCCTGCAACACCCCCACGTGGAGGGGTGTATAGTATTCGAGGGTGTACAGTTTTAATGGGGTATAAACACGACTGAAAACAAAGACCTATGAATCAGGAAGATAATTAGCCTCCACAACCAACAATTTGTTCATCGATTGCAATTATTCTAACAAGGTGTGGGAACACACATTGTAGGGTATCTACCATAGAAACAGGCGGCCACAATATTGTGAAGAAATCTTATCTCTATGGTGCAACATGTATGGAGGGAGTTCTAAGCATAGGCCAAAATTTCAAAGAGTATGAGAAGCACTACCAAAATTTCTTTACTGGAAAATTTGGTTAGCTAGGAATAAGATAATTTTTAACAATGAAAGGTGTAAGCCATCCCAAACTGCAATAATTTAATGCCAACTCCCTTTTGTCTGAAAATATGCAAATGAGGATCAAAACCTGGGACTAAGAGTTGGATAGCCTGGAGGAGTCTTGTTTATCTCCATACAAGTTATATAAAATTGGCATCACCTCCAACAAAACATTGTCTTTTTCACTCAAGAATGGATGATAAGGAAAGAGCCTTTGGAATTTTTGTCTTGGAAGACACAGTAGTATTCCCACCTTCTTTTCTTTGATGGAGCTTCTAAAAATAACCTAGGTGTTGCAGGTGTGGGGGGAGTATCCATGATCCCTGAGGAATAAAGGTATTCCATTATGCTTTGGGGCTTGAAAATGTCTCTAACAATCTTGTGGAGGCCTATTCATTGTAGTGTGGTCTCATCGTTTCCAAGGAAGAAGGAATCAGAACCTTGACAATGCTTGGAGATTCAATGTTGGTAATTAGAGAAGTGAAGGATCAAGCCAATATGGGGAGGATAAAATCAAGTTCACTCATTCGTGGAATTAAGAGAATCATCCCATACTTCGATAAAATATCATTTTACCAAATCAAAAGGGAGCCTAACGGTGAAGCAGGGTACTAGGCCAAGGTGGCCTCTTCCCTAGATCCCGGTTCCTCAACAAAATATGGGGCTCTAAGCTTCACCCCAATAGATTAATTAATCAAATGACACTCAATTCAATACACGTTAACTATGCATCAACGACTAGAGGTAAATTCAAGATGTATGGAATGCGACTTCCATAGCTCCCACATTTGATTTATCGATTCTTTCTCACATAAATTAAATTTCTCTCAGTGCACACTTCATTGATGTATGGAACATTGTTGAATCTGAGGTACCACTGGTTCTTCCCTATGTTTAGTTCCGCCTACATTTTGAGGGCTAGCGGAACACTTTGTGAGCTTGTTTAGGTTTCAAGAGTGGAGTTTCATAGTGGGAGCATAAATTCTCTAGACAACATTGAAAAGTGGTGTCCATGGGAGGAAGATTCATGTTGTTTCATATCCTCAATGTGGGTAATTTCATTCCTCTTGACTAGGAAATCCATGGCTCCTTAGTTTGTGTTATATGTGCCTATTACTCTTGATAATTTGAAAGTTTTAGAAATGACCATTTGGAATAGAGACCTATTCTTTCTTTTAGTCTATCAAAGTGTTTGAAATCAAAATTTTTGTTGGGGGTTTTTCTGGTTTGGTCATTGTCATTTTGGTTTCATTGTAAAAGGTATCTCCATGACAATCATGGAAAATTTGTTAAGCAAGTCACAAGTGGAATCCCTTGGAACTCTTGTCTAGAAGAAGTTTTAAAGTGTAGCACCGTATGTATATAATTTAGTATAGTTTTAGAGTTCTCTTTAAATTTTGATGAATGTACACATTGCTAGCCTTGGAATAACCCCCTTTGAAATGAATACAAATTTTCTTTTTGGCTATAAAAAAAAATGATTATTGATGGCTAAAAAAGAAAATTTAAACATAGAAAACTATACAAAAATATACCTCGGATCTACAAGATGGCATGAATCTCTCACGCAACTGAAACTATGCATATTGTGGATCGATAGTGTATTGCAATAATTGATCAAGGAGTAACTACACAAGTACACTATCAACCACAAAATCCAAATCCGACTCTGCAAAAACAAGTGGTGGTATAGATCTTTCCCTAACTAAAGTAGTTGAAATACTACCCAATGAAGTGCATATGGTGTCCACCACCACATATGTTGCCTCAACTTTGAGATGTGATAGGTTGACTAACTCTTGGGGAAAACAAATACTCTTGCTTGACAATGGTACCAATCAAGTAGGAGGTGGTATGGTACCATGGTCTCTACAAGCCCTAAGATGGTAATAACTACATCTCCTGCCCATACCATAAAAACATGATGGTGTGCTGGTATAGTCAGGATCTATATGCAACAAAAACTTAGCATATATATGTATCAAAAAATATAATGCAACCTCATGATGGTGGAGGAACATGTCCCACACTCCAATACATATGTCATAAACATTATGAATTATAACCTCAAGATTAAAATCTCAAAGTTTAAGTGGTTCCCACCTTGTATAATGGGATCTCAAATAGTGTGATCCTCACATGATGGTTTCTCGTTGTGGTTTTTATTGCCTCCAATTATCTACCCTTAACACCTCGTCCCTCCTCCTCAATATGAAACTCTACTAAAGGGTACTCTATGGCCCCACCCTCCAATAGAACTCCAACAACTAATCAATGCTCTCTAGCATCATTGACATAAATAATTAAGTGTTGCTATCGTGCAAAATAGTTAAGATGTATATGCACAACTAGTTGCACTACCCACATATCTCCTCAAGGGTGATATGTGTCATAGATCACCTCATTATCCCATGGACAAGGAGATGCAAGATCATCTTCTCCACTAAGAACTTCTATAAGTTAGATGAAAAACATATATACATTAAAATCATTATTTTCTTGTGAATTCAAACTTTCAATTAAAGATATCCATAATTGAACAAAAATTAAATCCATAGTTAATACTTGAATCTTGGAACTCCTTGATGTCCTATGATGATGTATGCATACTCTTTGATGGGAGAGGTGCACTACCCCTCCAATAATTGATATCACGACTGCCTGAGATCGATGTCACCTTGTAGCTAGATAGTGGGGTCCTTGTGAAACTAGAAACACATATTATTCATGGATGTAATAATTCACGGTCTTATATCTTTTTAACTTGACAAAAACACAATTATTTGTAACACATATGTGTCCTGACAAGTTGGACAAAGCACAACTCAAATCTATTTGGGAGTAGGAGGTTGAGGTTTTCCATAGCTCTATGTATCACAAGGAGATGACCCTCACTCTAGAGAAGGATCAACATCAAATAAACAAGACAAATTAGATACAAGTATCATATCATAAATCAAATCTAACAACATGTCATGAAAAAACGAGCCTTGTGGACTCTGTTTAGATACTTTCATGGATTTTTGTTATAGTCGGTGGTTGGGTTAGATGATTTGGTATTTTTCTTGGCCTTCTATGGGTTTATATAGCTGCTTCACATTCAACAAAAATGTATGGCCCTCATCAACCAAGTTGTTCCTCCTTAGTCGATATCGAATGGTATTTTGTGTTGTTTTGATAATACCATCTTCTAGATCATCACTTGGTGTTATTATTTCTCTGCTATCTTTAGGACTTCCATCATGATATTCAGAGGTAACTATCAATTCTTCTTCATCAACAACCTTTGCTTTCCTTTTTTTTATGATTTAAATTAGTTTCATCCAACTCAACAATCTCTTCATAATCAGTAGGAATGAAATCATAATTGGCCATATCTCTTTTGCGCTTTTGTTGTTTAGTCTTCTTCTAAGGAACATAGGTAACCTCATTGGCATTAATCTTAGCCACATCTTCATCTGGGGTTTCCATATCTTCAAATGTAACCCTTTTATCCTTTCTAGAATGATGAATTTCATTTCTTCTTTGTTGTTCTTCTCTGTTTTCTCCTGCAGCTTCAACTTATGTTACTCTTTGATTCTTTTTCCTTCATTCCTGTTCCTTATCGATATGAAAGGAAATGATGACTTCCATGATATTTCTCTCTGTAGAATAAATCCCCACTAACATCTCTGAAAGTCGCCTAGCAAAATCTTGTAAAAATAAAATACGTCATTTCCATTGTTAAGTAAGATTTAACAATTATCATGAAACTTATAATAATACATGCTACAAAAATAAGAAAAAGCAAACTTACATTGCCCATCTCAATGTCTGTCATGATCATTGCACATAATTTTGTGAAAGTTTCTTCCTTTTTATAATTGCTCATATTCAAAAAATATCTAATCTTGAGATACGTCTTTGATTGTTTCACCAATGCATAAACAATATATGTTCCTAGCACCAAACATATATTGTGTAACATGCTAAGTGACTTATAGGTTTCTTGGACCTGTTCTAATTCAACACAATACAAAATTATTTGTTCTCCATTTGCGGCGTATTTGTTCTAAGAGTGCTCCTAACTGGGCTTTTGGATGCCATTACTGCAGGTCTTGTTCCAAATACATTCACATAGATTTTCTTTCCTAGCATTTGTCATATATAAAAAATAAAAAAAACACAAATTATTTAAGGAAAAAATAAAATATATGTTTTTGATGGAAAAAAACTAAAGTTAAATTAAAATAATCTAAAACTTACTTTTTCTAAGACACAAAATAAAATAAAAAACACAAAAGAAAAAATCATATACAAAAAATCAAAACCCAAAAGACTTTAAAAAAAAAACAAAAACAAAAGAATTACACATGAAAAACAGAAAAAGGAAAAAAAGACAATTAAAAATAAAAAATATTTTTAAATAAAAAAACATAAGCAATATTTTTTTTTTAAATAAACAAATTTTAGAAAAATATTAAACTTTGAAAATCAAAGTTTTAATTTTATAAAACAAAATATATTGAAAACAAAAAATTTAGAAGAAATGAATAAAATTTAAAACCTTATATCAAAACAAAACCATTTTTTTAAAATTTATATTAAAATTAAAATTTTTAAAATGGTTTTTTTTGTTGTCTGTTGGCCGACTTGGGGAGGGCGATGCCGGGCATCGTCGCTGGCGCCTGCGTGGCCAGGTCCAGTCTTGGAATTTGCCACACGGATGTCGGGGGCGATGTTCGACATCTCCCTCCCCCGGCTGGCCGAACAAAAATAATTGAAATTAATTTTCATTAAAAAAACAATAATATTTAACTAAATCTATTTCATAAAATAAAAAAAAAGTATTGGTGTTTTTTTTTTGGGTTTTGTACATTTTGGTTTGTTGGTCAACCAGGCTCTTGACGTTCCTGTGGATAAGTTCTATCGCGGACTTGGTCCCAAGGTATTGGGGGCAACGCCTCGCATCGTCCAAGTGACCGAAAAACAAAAGACACTTAAACATTTTTAAAAAACCTAAAAAAAAACTTTAAAAAACAGTAAAACGATACTTTTTTTTTAAGTTTTTAAATTTTTTGGGCTTGAAGTATAGTAAATTTAAGGGGGTTTTGTCACTTTTTAGACTTTAAATGTAATAAATTTGCTAAAATTTCTTTCAAAATATATAAAAAATTGAAAATTCATGATCTATTTAAAAAAAAATATTAAAAATCACATGAAATTTAAGGGTTTCAATGTTTTTCATAGAGAAAAAACTTAATTTGTTTTTTCCTATTAAAAAAAAAAAACCTCTTAAATGTGTAGTCTCTCCTTGTTTAATTCCCTTGATGTTCCTCCCTTTTAGCTTGCTTCAAAGTGTTTAACGAACATTGCCCGATTGCTCCAAAATATTGAACAAACGTTGCTCAATAGTTTATGCGATGCAAAAAACCAAAACACGAGTGTGTATATATACCAAGTACTATACCACTTGTTATTTTGTTTAGTGCATATGGGATAAATTAAATATAAGAAGATTATGTATATAGATCAAATATTATATAAACCATCTCTACGTTTAATCACTGTGAGATATATTATAAAAGATAAAACATAATG
Organism: Picea glauca; assembly: GCA_000966675.3. Classification (NCBI taxonomy): domain Eukaryota; kingdom Viridiplantae; phylum Streptophyta; class Pinopsida; order Pinales; family Pinaceae; genus Picea; species Picea glauca. The sequence continues at coordinate 37,297 of JZKD02S1863713.1, read as the reverse complement.
TAATTAATTAATTTATGATCAATTAATAGAGTAAGATTTATTTAATATTGAAAGTAAAATATTAAAGAGGAAGCTTTAGGGAAAAATGTTTGGGGAAAATTGGGAGGGAAAATTCGAGGGGGAAATTTTTGGGAAAATTTGGAGGGAACAAATTTTGGGGAATATTTGGAGGGAAAATTTGGGGGAAAAAGTTTTGGAAAAAATTTGGGGGAAAAAGTTTTGGAAAAAATTTGGAGGGAAATTTTGAGAGGGAAAATTTGGGGGAAATTTTTTTGGGGGAAATTTGGAGGGAATATTTTGGAGGGAAATGTTCATTCCATAAGCTATAAGAATGTCATTTGGAGGGTGGACATTTGCACCATTCTATGTTTGTAGTGAGCAGTGATGGCTTCATCAAATAGAGAGGATTTTATTTCTGGAGCATCAACATCTTGTTCACATGCCTCCTTTTCTGAGACTGACAAATGTGGTGGGAATACTTCTAATGTAAATGAGGAGTCATATGTTTCACCTAGTGAGAAGTTTGATCATAGTGAAAGCAATGCTATTGAGCATATTGATCGGAAAATTCCTAATTCTGAAGACTTTGAAGACACCAATAATGAAGGGGAGGAATATGGTGAAAAGGATGATGAAGATTTTCCTCCAAGTGAGGATTTCCAAGGTACTACTGATGATGATGAATATTTTCCTCAGAGTGAGGATTTTGAAGGTACCGATGGGGATGATGAAGAGTTTCCTCCAAGTGAGGATTTTCAAGGCAGTAAAGAAGATGAAGAAGATTTTCCTCAAAGTGAGGATTTCAAGGTAGTAAAGAGAAAGATGAAGACTTTCTTCCTAGTGAGGATTTTGCAGGTACTGATGAGGATAATAAAAATTTCCCTCCGGGTGATGATTATCAAGGTGGTAGAGAAGATGATGAAGATTTTCCTCCAAGTGAGGATTCACAAAGCACGAATAAGGATAATGGAGATTTTCCTCCGAGTGATGATTTTGAAGGTACAATTGAGGAGGAAGAAGATATTCCTCCAAGTGAGGATTTTGAAGGGACTAACGAGCACAATGAAGATATTCCTCCATGTGAGGATTTTGAAGGGACTGATGAGGATGGTGAAGACTTTCCTCCAAGTGAGGATTTTCAAGGGACTAATGAGGATGATGAAAATTTTCCTCCAAGTGAGGATTTTGAAGGTACTGACATGGATGCTGAAGGTATTGTTTTAACAGAAGAAATTAAAGGTTCCAATGAGGATGATGAAGAGTTTCCTCCAAGTGATTATTTTCAAGGTACTAGTGACAATGTTGAAGATTGTCCTCCAGGTCAACATTTTGAGGGCAATAATGACGATGATGTAGAATTTCCCTCGAGTGGGGATTTCAAAAGTAGTGAAGATGATTATATCGATGGTGGACATTTTCTTGCAGGTGATTTTGTTGTTGATGTTGATCTTGATATTTCTCTTCTCAACGAGATTATCAATGAAGATGATGATGGACCTAGGAATGGAGATGTTGTTCTAAATCATTCAGGTGCAACAAATCAAGGTGATCGACAATCTCTTGTTCGGTCTCCTCACAATGCTATGTATGATTATAGTGAGAGTGATATTCCTCCTAGTGATGATGTTGAAATAGTGGAGAGATTGCAAAGAAATATTATGTCTAGGACAAGGACTAGACCTTTTTATATCAATCCAAATCATTATAGTTATACAAGGTCCATGAAATAATTTCTCACTAAATCATTTTCCATCGGTGATTTGATTTCTAGTGATTGTTGTCAAAAGAATTGTTTGAAAAGTATAGACTACATGTGTGCCTTGCAGAAAAGGAAGAATTATTTGTCAATGAATAAGAGCATGCAAAATTTATATTTAGTGGGGTGCATGATATCTACGAAGACATGATATGATTGTCACATTGGTGATCTTTTACTTTGCAGAAAGGATTTCAAAAACTTCCACTCGATTGGTAGTCTTTGTCTATCAAGGATCCAAACAAGATTGGAAAAAGATCCTACATTTTATTCAAAGGTACATCATGGATGAGATATTGGCCTATTAACAAACATTGCATTGTCATGGATGCAAGACTTCTTTTCCAAACATGGAGAGTCTATGCTAGATAGAGAGACAATACATATTCCGTATATTTTCTCAAGGAATGAAATCTACAATTTATACAAATAATATGTTGAAAGTGTTGAAGGAAATCATAATTTTATTTCATATGCATATTTTACAAGATTATGGAAGAGACAATTCAACAATGTTCGTATTCCTAAGAAGTCAAGGATGGGGATTTGCAGTATATGTGCTTCTCTTAAAGAAAGAAGAGATAAATCTGAAGGGGTAAAAAGAGGTATATATTTACATTTTTTTTTGTTTAAATTCGATAGTTATCAACTATGAAAACATATTATAAATATTTTCATTTTGTGTCATGTGTAGATTCTATAGTCAAATAACTTCAAGAACACGAGAATGAACAATCAATTGAAAGGCAAAAGTTGTACAAACATAGAAAGAAGTGTTATGATGCTCTAGATAAATATATGGGTATGATAATTGATGACATGGACCAGAAAAAAACACTTATGCCACATTTTGTCTGTACACCAAAACATTTACAGGAAGAGAATTTCATTCAGTTTCAATTGGTTGGTTGTATGGTTTTTAATGGAACAATGTGTCCAAGGGTTTACTTCACAACTCCAAATATTCATAATGATGCAAATCCGACCATCACCATAATTGATCATGTGATTAGTCATTGGTTTGGTAACCTTCCTCAAGTTCTATATATGCAGTTGGACAACACTAGTCATGGAAACAAAAATCAAATTGTGTTTGGATATCTCAGCATACTTGTTGAACTGGGAATATTTCAAAAGGTTAAAGTTGGTTTCCTTCTTTTTGGACACTCGCATGATTGTATTGATCAAATGTTCAGTCATTTTTCAGTAGCATTGAAGATGAAAAATGTTGGAAGCCTACCATTATTAATTGAATGTATTAAGAAATCATACATTCCAGATCCTATTTTTAACATATTAGAAGAAATTGTTGACATACAAAGATTTATCTAGGGATCACACTGTGAAGAAAAATGTATTGAACAACTTAAATACATTAGCTTCCAACATCAATTTTTCTTGAAAAAAATTGATGGGGAAACACTTATATCTGTAACGCCCCCTCGTTACGACAAAAAAATGATGTACAATAGATAAACTCATTTTTTCATACTCCTTGCACACTCTATGATTGTCTTGTTCATACTTCTGACACACCATTTTCTTGTGGTGTTCCTGAAACTGTCTTCTCTCTACAAATCCCATGGAATGAACAATAATAATCAAACTCCTTGCTACAATATTTACCTCCATTGTCTAATCTAAGACACTTCAACCTTTTTCCCGTCTCATTCTCAACCAAAGATTTCCATTTCTTAAAAGTATCAAAAACATCAGATTTTTATCGAATGCAATAAACCCAAATTTTTCTAGTTGCATCATCAATAAAAGTAACATACGAACAAGAGCCACCAAGAGATGATACCTGAGCTGGTCCCCATACATCTGTATGCATAAGCTATAACCTTTCACTCTTCTTTTCTTTTCTGACTATGATAAATCTGACTCTCTTTTGTTTTCCATAAACACAATGCTCACAAAAATCCAAATCAATTTGTTTAAGATATGGAAACAAATTTCTTTTGTGAAGTATCTGGATCCCCTTCTCACTCATGTGTTCAAGCCTATGATGCCACAGTGATGTATCCACTCCTGTAGAAGTTAAAGAGATAGAAGAGTCAGTATTACCAATACATAAATACAATGTACCTACCTTCTCTCCTTTTGTTATCACCGATGATCCTTTGGTGACCTTCCGCACCTTATCTGTAAATATGTATATACAACCTTCAATTTCCAATTTCCCTGTTGAAATTATATTTTTCCTTAGATCTGGAACATGTCTTACCTCTTTCAACAACCACTAGTTTCCATTCATTTTCTTTATTTTTACCTTTCCTATTCCAACAATTTTGCATGGTGCGTCATCACCCAAATGAACCTGTCCAAAATAACCTTAAACATAATCTAGAAAATGTTTCCTATGGAGCGTGGCATGAAATGAAGCCCCTGAATCTACTACCCAAGACTCAAAAATATTATCTATAGAAAGAATCAAAGCATCTTTTAACACATCACGTGTTACATTTGCTTCCTCATTTTTCTCCTACTGTCCATCTCTTTGTTTCTTTGGAGCTCTGCAGTCTTTCTTCAGATTTCCTTTCTTCCCACAATTCCAACACTCTATATTTCTCAGTTAGGATTTGGAACTTCCCTTCCTAGAATTCTCGTGGTTCCCTGAGCCGTTTCCTCTATCCTTTTGTCTTCCCTTGTTCTCCATGTTTAACGCATTCCCTGATGTCTCACCTGTGCTTTTTCATCACATTTCCTCGCTAAGGATAACACCAACAACATCATCAAATTTTAAAGTGTTTGAACCAGATACATAGTTACTTACAACCATGACCAAGTCATTCCAACTTTCTGGAAATGAGCACAAGATTAGAAGAGCCCCGACCTCATCATAAAAGTCCACTTTTACAGAATTTAGCTAATTAGTAACCGTATTAAATTCATTTAAATGATCTGCAACAGACCCACCTTCTGAAATCTTCATATTAAATAACATCTTCATTATAAATACCTTATTGGACGCCGAGGGTTTTTCATACAATTTAGTCAATGCGTCCATCATCTTGTTCATTGTCTTTTCTTTTGAAATATTGAAAGCAACCGACGTTGCCAGGCTCAGCTATATCGTTCCTAGTGCCTTTATGTCAAGAACCTCCCATTCTTAGTCCTTCGTGGCCGTGGACTTCTTTTCTATTCCACCCAATGGTAGGAATAGATCATTCTGATATAAATAATCTTCCATATGCATCTTCCATAACTGGTAGTTTTGGATGTTAAATTTCTCGACCCTAAACTTTCCATCTTCCGCCATTGCTCCCACTCGAACCAAGAAACCTCTTTTACTACGTGTTACCTTTCGCTCTGATACCAGTTGTTAGATGAACATGATCACAAAACAATAAAATAAAAAAAATGCAGAAATAAAACACAGAAGATACACAATACAATAGAGACACATATATACGTGGTTCACCCAGTGTGGGCTACGTCCAACAGAGAAATTTCCAGGTCCTTCCTTTTTATTATCCAACAAAATGAAGGGATACAACCTACAAAACACTCGCTATAACTTCCTCTTCTTTCTCTCATAGTCTCCTCTCTTAGAATACCATATTCACAAAAAAATATATAGCCGTAATACAATTCCCTCATAAAAGAGGGTTTCTTTGTAGGGAAAAAAACCCTAACATAACTTTTAACATCAGATCTATGACCTTATAATGAATGGTTCAGATTTACTATGAAATTACAATATACATTTATAAGGCAAGCACCCCCTACAACACCCCCACGTGGAGGGGTGTATAGTATTCTAGGGTGTACAGTCTTCATGGGGTATAAACACGACTGAAAACAAAGACCTATGAATCAGGAAGATAATTAGGCTCCACAACCAACAATTTGTTCATCGATTGCAATTATTCTAATGAGGTGTGGGAACACACATTGTAGGGTATCTACCATAGAACCAGGCGGCCACAATATTGTGAAGAAATATTATCTCTATGGTGCAACATGTATGGAGGGAGTTCTAAGCATAGGCCAAAATTTCAAAGAGTATGAGAAGCATTACCAAAATTTCTTTACTGGAAAATTTGGTTAGCTAGGAATAAGATAATTTTTAACAATGAAAGGTGTAAGCCATCCCAAACTAAAATAATTTAATGCCATCTCCCTTTTGTCTGAAAATATGAAAATGAGGATCAAAACCTGGGACTAAGAGTCGGATAGCCTGGAGGAGTCTTGTTTATCTCCATACAAGTTATATCAAATTGGCATCACCTCCAACAAAACAAGGTGTTTTTCACTCAAGAATGGATGATAAGGAAAGAGCCTTTGGAATTTTTTTCTTGGAAGACACAGTGGTATTCCCACCTTCTTTTCTTTGATGGAGCTTCTAAAAACAACCTAGGTGTTGTAAATGTGGGGGGAGTATCCATGATCCCTGAGGAATGAAGGTATTCCATTATGCTTTGGGGCTTGGAAATGTCTCTAACAATCTCATGGAGGCCTATTCATTATAGTGTGGTATCATCGTTTCCAAGGAAGAAGGAATCAGAACCTTGATAATGCTTGGAGATTCAATGTTGGTAATTAGAGAACTGAAGGATCAAGCCAATATGGGGAGGAGAAAATCAAGTTCATTCATTCATGGAATTAAGAGAATCATCCCATACTTCGATAAACTATGATTTTACCAAATCAAAAGGGAGCCGAATGGTGAAGCAGGGTACTGGGCCAAGGTGGCCTCTTCCCTAGATCCTGGTTCCTCAACAAAAAATGGGGTTCTAAGCTTCACCCCAATAGATTAATTAATCAAATGACACTCAATTCAATACACATTAACTATGCGTCAAAAGATGGAGGTAAATTAAGGATGAATGGAATGTGGCTTCCATAGCTCCCACATTTGATTTATCAATGCTTTCTCACATAAATTAAATTTCTCTCAGTGCACACTCCATTGATGTATGGGACATTGTTGAATCTGAGGTACCATTGGTTCTTCCCTATGTTTAGTTCCGCCTACATTTTGAGGGATGGCGGAACAGTTTGTGAGCTTGTTTAGGTTTCAAGAGTGGAGTTTCGTAGTGGGAGCATAAATTCTCTAGACAACATTGAGAAGTGGTGTCCATGGGAGGAAGATTCGTGTTGTTTCATATCCTCAATGTGGGTAATTTCATTCCTCTTGACTAGGAAATCCATGGTTCCTTAGTTTGTGTTCTATGTGCCTATTACTCTTGATAATTTGAAAGTTTTATAACTGAACATTTGGAATAGAGACTTGTTCTTTCTTTTAGTCTATCAAAGTGTTCGAAATCAAAATTTTTGTTGAGGGTTTTTCTGGTTTGGTCATTGTCATTTCAGTTTCATTGTAAAAGGTATCTCCATTACAATCATGGAAAATTTGTTAAGCAAGTCACAAGTGGAATCCCTTGGAACTCTTGTCTAGAAGAAGTTTTAAAGTGTAGCACCGTATGTATATAATTTAGTATAGTTTTAGAGTTCTCTTTAAATTTTGATGAATGTACATGTTGCTAGCCTTGGAAGAACCCCCTTTGAAATGAATACAAATTTTCTTTTTGGTTATAAAAAAAAATGATTATTTATGGCTAAAAAAGATAATTTAAACATAGAAAACTATACAACAATATACCTCGCCTCTACAAGATGGCATGAATCTCTCACGCAACTGAAACTATACATCTTGGGCATCGATAGTGTACTGCAATAATTGATCAAGGAGTAACTACTCAAGTACACTATCAACCAAAAAATCCAAATCCGGCTCTGCAAAAACAAGTGGTGTTATAGATCTTTCCCTAACTAAAGTAGTTAAAATACTACCCAATGAAGTGCATATGGTGTCCACCACCACATATGTTGCCTCAACTTTGAGATGTGATAGGTTGAGTAACTCTTGGGGAAACAAAATACTCTTGCTTGACAATGGTACCAATCAAGTAGGAGGTGGTATGGTAGCATAGTCTCTACAAGCCCTAAGATGGTAATAACTACATCCCCTACCCATACCATAAAAACATGATGGTGTGTTGGTATAGTTAGGGTCTATATGCAACAAAAACTTAGCATATATATGTATCAAAAAATATAATGCAACCTCATGATGGTGGGGGAACATGTCCCACACTCCAATACATATGCCATAAACATTAGGCACTATAACCTCAAGATTAAAATCTCAAAGTTTAAGTGGTTCCCCCCTTGCATAATGGGATCTCAAATAGTGTGATCCTCACATCATGGTTTCTCGTTGTGGTTTTTATTACCTCCAATTATCTACCCTTAACACCTTGTCCCTCCTCCTCAATATGACACTCTACTAAAGGGTACTCTATGGCCCCACCCTCCAATAGAACTCCAACAACTAATCAATGCTCTCTAGCATCATTGACATAAATAATTGAGTGTTGCTATCGTGCAAAATAGTTAAGATGTATATGCACAACTAGTTGCACTACCCACATATCTCCTCAAGGGTGATTTGTGTCACCTCATTCTCCCACGGACAAGGAGATGCAAGATGATCTTCTCCACTAGAAGCTTCTATAAGTTAGATGAAAAACATATATACATTAAAATCATTATTTTCTCGTGATTTCAAACTTTCAATTAAAGATATCCATAATTGAACAAAAATTAAATCCATAGTTAATACTTGAATCTTGGAACTCCTTGATGTCCTATGATGATGTATGAATACTCTTTGATGGGAGAGGTGCACTAACTCTCCAATAATTGATATCACGACTACTTGAGACCGATGTCACCTATCAGCTAGATAGTGGGGTCCTTGTGAAACTAGAAACACATATTATTCATGGATGTAATAATTCACGGTCTTATATCTTTTTAACTCGATAAAAACACAATTATTTGTAACACATATGTGTCCTGACAAGTTGGACAAAGCACAACTCAAATCTATTTGGGAGTAGGAGGTTGAGGTTTTCCATAGCTCTATGTATCACAAGGAGATGACCCTCACTCTAGAGAAGGATCAACATCAAATAAACAAGACAAATTAGTTACAAGTATCATATCATAAATCAAATCTAACAACATGTCATGAAAAAAAGAGCCTTGTGGACTCTGTTTAGATACTTTCATGGATTTTTGTTATAGTCGGTGGTTGGGTTAGATGATTTGGTATTTTTCTTGGCCTTCTGTGGGTTTATATAGCTGCTTCACATTCAACAAAAATGTATGGCCCTCATCAACCAAGTTGTTCCTCCTTAGTCGATATCGAATGGCATTTTGTGTTGTTTTGATAATACCATCTTCTAGATCATCACCTGGTGTTATTATTTCTCTGCTATCTTTAGGACTTCCATCATGATATTCAGAGGTAACTATCAATTTTTCTTCATCAACAACCTTTCTTTCCTTTTTTTTACGATTTAAATTAGTTTTATCGAACTCAACAATCTCTTCATAATCTCTAGGAATGAAATCATAATTGGCCATATCTCTTTTGCGCTTTTGTTGTTTAGTATTCTTCTAAGGAACATAGGTAACCTCATTGGCATTAATCTTAGCCACATCTTCATCTGTGGTTTTCATATCTTCAAATGTAACCCTTTTATCCTTTCTAGAATGATGAATTTCATTTCTTCTTTGTTGTTCTTCTCTGTTTTCTCCTGTAGCTTCAACTTCTGTTACTCTTTGCTTCTTTTTCCTTCATTCCTATTCCTTATCGATATGAAAGGAACTGATGACTTTCATGATATTTCTCTCTGTAGAATAAATCCCCACTAACATCTCTGAAAGTCGCCTAGCAAAATCTTGTAAAAATAAAATACGTCATTTCCATTGTTAAGTAAGATTTAACAATTATCATGAAACTTATAATAATACATTCTACACAAATAAGAATAAGCAAACTTACATTACGCATCTCAATGTCTGTCATGATCATTGCACATAATTATGTGAAATTTTCTTCCTTTTTATAATTGCTCATATTCAAACAATATCTAATCTTGAGATATGTCTTTGATTGTTTCACCAATGCATAAACAATATATGTTACTAGCACCAAACATATATCGTGTAACATGCTAAGTGACTTATAGGTTTCTTGGACATGTTCTAATTCAACACAATACAAAATTATTTGTTCTCCATTGGCGGCTTATTTGTTCTAAGAATGCTCCTAACTGGGCTTTTGGATGCCATTACCGCGGGTCTTGTTCCAGATATATTCACATAGATTTTCTTTCCTAGCATTTGTCCTATATAAAAAATAAAAAAATACAAATTATTTAAGGAAAAAATAAAATATATGTTTTTGATGGAAAAAAACTGAAGTTAAATTAAAATTATCTAAAACTTACTTTTTCTAAGACACAAAATTAAATAAAAAAAACACTAAAGCAAAAATCATATACAAAAAATCAAAACCCAAAAGACATTAAAAAAACAAAAACAAAAGAATTACACTTATGAAAAACATAAAAAGAAAAAAAAAGTCAATTAAAAATAAAAAATACTTTTAGATAAAAAAACATAAGCAATATTTTTTTTTAAAATATACAAATTTTATAAAAATATTAAACTTTAAAAATCAAAGTTTTAATTTATTAAAACAAAATATATTGAAAACAAAAAATTTCGAAGAATTAAATAAAATTTAAAACTTATATTAAAACAAAATTATTTTTTTAAACTTCATATTAAAATTTTTAAAATGGTTTTTTTTGTTGTCTGTTGGCTGACCTGGGGAGGGCGATGCCGGGCATCGCCCTTGGCGCCCGCGTGGCCAAGTGTAGGCCTGGACTTTGCCACACAGACGTCTGGGGCGATGTTCGGCATCTCCCTCCCCTGACTGGCCAAACAAAAACAATTGAAATTAATTTTCATTAAAAAAACAATAATATTTAACTAAATCTATTTTATAAAATAAAAAAAATATTGGTGTTTTTTTTTGGGTTTTGTACATTTTGGTTTGTTGGTCAACCGGGCCCCTCACGTTCCCGTGGCTAAGTTCTATCACGGACTTGGTCCCAAGGTGTTGGGGGCGATGCCTCACATCGTCCAAGTGACCGAAAAACAAAAAACACTTAAACATTTTTAAAAAACCTAAAAAAAAACTTTTAAAAACAATAAAACGGTATTTTTTTTTAAATTTAGGCTTGAAGTATAGTAAATTTAAGGGGGTTTTGTCACTTTTTAGACTTTAAATGTGATAAATTTGCTAAAATTTCTTTCAAACTATATAAAAAATTGAAAATTCATGATCTATTTAAAAACAAATATAAAAATCACATGAAATTTAAGGGTTTCAATGTTTTTCATAGAGAAAAAACTTAATTTGTTTTTTCCTATTATAAAAAAAAAACCTCTGAGATGTTTCTCCCTTGTAGCTTGCTTCAAAGTATTTAAGGAACATTGCCCGATTGCTCCAAAATATTGAACAAACTTTGCTCAATAATTTTTGCGATGTATAAAACCAAAACACGAGTGTGTATATATACCAAGTACTATACCACTTGTTAGTTTGTTTAGTGCATATGGGATAAATTAAATAAAAGAAGATTATGTATATATATCAAATATTATATAAACCATCTCTATGTTTAATCAATGTGAGATATATTATAAAAGATAAAACATAATGTAATTAATTAATTTATGATCAATTAATAGAGTAAGATTTATTTAATATTGAAGGTAAAATATTAAAGAGGAAGCTTTAGGGAAAAATGTTTGGGGGAAATTTTTGGGAAAATTTGGGGGGAACAAATTTTGGGGAATATTTGGAGGGAACAAATTTGGGGGAAAAAGTTTTGGAAAAAAATTGGAGGGAAATTTTTTGGGGAAAATTTGGAGGGAATTGTTCATTCCGCAAGCTATGAGAATGCCATTTTGAAGGTGGACATTTGCACCATTCTATGTTTGTAGTAAGCAGTGATGGCTTCATCAGATAGAGAGGATTTTATTTCTGGAGCATCAACATCTTGTTCACATGCCTCCTCTTCTGAGACTGACAAATGTGGTGGGAATACTTTTGATGTAAATGAGGAGTCATATGTTTCACCTAGTGAGAAGTTTGATCAGAGTGAAAGCAATGCTATTGAGCATATTGATCGTGAAATTCCAAATTCTGAAGACTTTGAAGGCACCAATGATGAAGGGGAGGAATATGGTGAAAAGGATGATGAAGATTTTCCTCCAAGTGAGGATTTCCAAGGTACTACTGATGATGATGAATATTTTCGTCCAAGTGAGGATTTTGAAGGTACCGATGGGGATGAAGAAGAGTTTCCTCCAAGTGAGGATTTTCAAGGCAGTAAAGAAGATGAAGAAGATTTTCCTCCAAGTGAGGATTTCAAGGGAGTAAAGTGAAAGATGAAGATTTTCTTCCAAGTGAGGATTTTGTAGGTACTGATGAGGATAATAAAAATTTCCCTCCGGGTGAGGATTATCAAGGTAGTAGAGAGGATGATGAAGATTTTCCTCCAAGTGAGGATTCAAAAAACACGAATAAGGATAATGGATATTTTCCTCCGAGTGATGATTTTGAAGGTATAGATGAGGAGGAAGAAGATATTCCTCCAAGTGAGGATTTTGAAGGGACTAATGATCACAATGAAGATATTCCTCCAAGTGAGGATTTTGAAGGGACTGATGAGGATGGTGAAGATTTTCCTCCAAGTGAGGATTTTCAAGGGACTAATGAGGATGATGAAAATTTTCCTCCAAGTGAGGATTTTGAAGGTACTGACATGGATGCTGAAGGTATTGTTTTAGCACGAGAAATTAAAGGTTCCAATGAAGATGATGAAGAGTTTCCTCCAAGTGATTATTTTCAAGGTACTAATGACAATGTTGAAGATTGTCCTCCAGGTCAACATTTTGAGGGCAGTAATGACGACGATGTAGAATTTCCCTCAAGTGGGGATTTCAAAAGTAGTGAAGATGATTATGTCGATGGTGGACATTTTCTTGCAGGTGATTGTGTTGTTGATGATGATCTTGATATTTCTCTTCTCAACGAGATTATCAATGAATATGATGATGGACCTAGGAATGGAGATCATGTTCTAAATCATCAAGGTGCAACAAATCAAGGTGATCGACAATCTCTTGTTCGGTCTCCTCACAATGCTATGTATGATTATAGTGAGAGTGATACCTCCTAGTGATGATGTTGAAATAGTGGAGAGATTGCAAAGAAATATTGTGTCCAGGACGAGGACTAGACCTTTTCATATCAATCCAAATCATTATAGTTATACAAGTTCCATGAATTTTTTTATCACTAAATCATTTTCCATCGGTGATTTGATTTCTAGTGATTGTTGTGAAAATAATTGTTTGAAAAGTATAGACTACATGTATGCCTTGCAGAAAGGAAGAATTATTTGTCAATGAATAAGAGCATGCAAAATTCATATTTAGTGGGGTGCATGATATCTATGAAGACATGATATGATTGTCACATTGCTAATCTTTTACTTTGCAGAAAGGACTTCAAAAAATTCCACTCGATTGGTAGTCTTTGTCTATCAAGGATCCAAACAAGATTGGAAAAAGATCCTACATTTTATTCAAAGGTACATCATGGATGAGAGATTGGCCTATTAACAAACATTGCATTGTCATGAATGCAAGACTTATTTTCCAAACATGGAGAGTCTATCCTAGATAGAGAGACAATACATATTCCAAATAATTTCTCAAGGAATGAAATCTACAATTTATACAAAGAATATGTTGAAAGTGTTGAAGGAAATCATAATTTTATTTCATATGCATATTTTACAAGAGTATGGAAGAGACAATTCAACAATGTTTGTATTCCTAAGAAGTCAAGGATGGGGATTTGCAGTATATGTGCTTCTCTTAAAGAAAGAAGAGATAAATCTAAAGGGGTAAAAAGATGTATATATTTACAATTTTTTTTTTGTTTAAATTCGATAGTTATCAATTGTGAAAACATATTATAAATATTTTCATTTTGTGTCATGTGCAGATTCTATAGTCAAAGAACTTCAAGAACACGGGAATCAACAATCAAGTGAAAGGCAAAAGTTGTACAAATATAGAAAGAAGTGTTATGATGCTTTAGATAAATATATGGGTATGATAATTGATGGCATGGACCAGAAAAAAACACTTATGCCACATTTTGTCTGTACACCAAAACATTTACAGGAAGAGAATTTTAATCAGTTTCACTTGGTTGGTTGTATGGTTTTTAATGGAACAATGTGTCCAATGGTTTACTTCACAACTCCAAATATTCATAATGATGCAAATCCGACCATCACCATAATTGATCATGTGATTAGTCATTGGTTTGGTAACCTTCCTCAAGTTCTATATATGCAGTTGGACGACACTAGTCATGGAAACAAAAATCAGATTGTGTTTGGATATCTCAACATACTTGTTGAGCTGGGAATATTTCAAAAGGTTAAAGTTGGTTTCCTTCTTTTTGGACACTCGCATGATCGTATTGATCAAATATTCAGTCATTTTTCAGTAACATTGAAGATGAAAAATGTTGGAATCCTACCATCATTAATTGAATGTATTAAGAAATCATACATTCCAGATCCTATTTTTAACATATTAGAAGAAATTGTTGACATACAAAGATTTATCTAGGGATCACACGGTGAAGAAAAATGTATTGAACAACTTAATGACATTAACTTCCAACATCAATTTTGCTTAAAAAAAGTTGATGGGAAAACACTTATATCTGTATCGACCCCGTTGTTACGACAACAAAACGATGTACAATAGGTAAATTTCTGTTTTCATTAGGATAATAGAATCGTCACATCAAATTAATAGCATTGCAAGCGACACATCATCATAACTAATAACATCACATAATCAACACATTAACACAAATAAATAGCTGCACAATATACACATCATCACAGAAATAACGATGCATAATCAACGCGTTAACATAATCAAATAGCGACATGATTCAATGCATCACGATTAATTGAAGCAAAATACAGATAAATGATCAACCATGTCACTGAACATTTAAAGAACTACCTGCCCAACCTATCCTGCATGGTTAGGACCTCCAGGACACATAAGCAACGCTCAAGCCCAGGATTCATCTGATTGATTTTGACCACTTAAGGTCTTAGGGTTGGGGACTGTTCTGAGGAACAAGGAGGTGTTTAAATCCCTGAATCAATCACAACTCATGACTCCAGTCTAGACTATCAGTCGCACATAATCATTATTACAGGGCGCAAGAGTAATCTAACTACTAAAATAGTCATACATCAACTTTATTTAATGGCGCAAGAGTAAACTAATTACTAAAACAATCATACATCAACGTTATTTAGTGGCGCAAGAGTAATCTAATTACTAACCAATCATGTTGAAATTTAACCCGATCAATTAATCAACTTAATCATCAATTATTTAGGGTGCTAAAAAATTTACTTCAACATACATCATTTCAATTGATGCAATCACCAGCATGAAGCATTCCAACATAAACCACAATAACTAGATCATCCTTCTCACCTAATCATCACTTAATCAAGAGGCAACATGATATTCTATCATACTTAGAATTCTTTGAGCTATAATGGATGTGAGTGAGTAAGAGGAAATTACATAAAGAGTAGAGAGAACCGTAAGAGCAATATAATCTTAGTGTCAGAAGTGAACTAATTCTAATAATCAATAATAACTGGTCAGGTCAGATTCATTATAGTCTATCTTCAATTATCCAGAGCTTCAAGCATCTTCATAAGGTAAAATGATCATGCAGTTTGGCTACGCATTTTTATATTATGAAATGACCTTTAATAAATAAAAAGGCTAATAAGGGTTCATTACATGTATAATGTAAGAACCTATAAGAAGATCAGATCTCTGTAAGAAAACAACAAGAATTCAATACAATTTTCATATCTAATTACTAGGCGAAGAGGATTAACAAATAAACAATTGATAAATTTAAAGTTGCCCTGTATTCCTTTTTAAGGAACCTAAGATCAAGTGATTAAACACTAACAAACTTCAATACCATTCTACACATCCAAGTATAAGATTTTAAAGAAGGTCAACCTAAGAATTCCATAGATTAACATACCTATACCTTTATAAAAACCTAAGAAGACCAATCTTCTTAAACCATTCAAGAGGGTTTGATGCTACAATGATAGATCCATCAAGAAAGGTAGGAAGATAAGGAATCATTCCACTTTAATTTGTTAAGGTAGAATAATAAGGGTAAAGATAAAAAATCTCATCCCAAAACACAGAGATCTAGAGCTTCTACGTAAATACGTCGATAGTGGGTAACCCTAAAATTTGGAAAACATCACCTTCTATCCGCTGCCTTTTTATCAATATTTCAAAAATCTCGAGTTAGTTATATCCATAATGATGGCCAAGAAAAACTTTAAGGAGGAATTTGACCAACGTGACATGCAAGCACGCATAACTCCTCAAGGAAATTGGCAGACTTTGGAAGGAGTTCCTTCCAGAATGATGCTTGCCTGGCTACGCTACAACCTCATGAACTTCAGAGAGTGTTACAACCTAGAGGAGAGATATTGTTCATGCTGGGGATACAATTTACTGCTAGTAAGGTTGGGTAAGAAAATATGGGTAAACTTCTTAATACCTACCTATGGATGTACTAATGTTCAATTACATGTAGTTTACTATCCCAAGCCCCAACCTCATGCAATTGAATTCATTCGCCCTGAGTGCTTACTTAGCCCAAGATGTAGAGTTATTGTTCCAATTTAAGTTCTTACTAGGGTCCAACGACAGTCATAGTAATAATAATGGGATAGATAGGGATAGCTCACATTCTAGCCAGACTGGAACGATTTAAAGAGTCATGATTCATTTTTCTTAAGCTTTGAAGGGAGAGAGACTCCTTCATTTCGTTATTCTGTCAGATCAATGGTAGGTAGTGTCTAGTAAATGTAGGGCTCCAGGGTGACATACATTTGGTGATGTCCACCTTCTACCTCCTATGCATGTATCTCCTTAAGAGGACCATCTTGGAACATAGAAGATCGCATAAGGGAAGCCACAGATCCGAACAAGCTCAGGTAGCACACATCCAATGCTGAGGCAAGGTCCAACAAACCCCACCCAAGCATTGCCTAATGCCTATCAATCGCCAATCTTAAGGGACCATAAGGAGGAACAGATTGGTCGGGGCTACATGCCTTCTAGCACACCCATGGCACATATTTATAGTTTCCATTCATGGAAAGATACAAATGGTTCATAGTGTGAACAAGGGGCCTTTTAGGGCACTTCCTAGCCCTTGATCAGCCTCCAAGCTAGATTTCGCTCAGATCTGAGTGTCAAATCGTGTTGGGGGTCGGACTGGAAGTGGTTGAGAGGCCGATAAGATTCATAAACGCATCGTTCATGTGAAGTACACGACTTTTCTTGTAGACAGTCGCACATTCTGCGCACAGTGCGCGATTAGGGATATGTTGGCTCATGCATTCTGCACACAGTGCACACGCTTCCTTTGGTGAATTTGCGCATTTTAATTTTTGAACAAAGTGTAGAGTTTTGTGCCTTTTTGGTGGATTTTGATGCTGTAGGTGTACTCCTCAAGGAAATTGGCAGACTTTGGAAGGAGTTCCTTCTAGAACATTGCTTGCCTGGCTGCGCTACAAACTCATGAACTTTAGAGAGTGTTACAACCTAGAGGAGAGATATTGTTCATGCTGAGGATATAATTTACTGCTGGTAAGGTTGGGAAAGAAAAGCTAGGTAAACTGCTTAATACCTACCTATGGATGCACTATTGTTCAATTACATGTAGTTTACTATCCCAATCCCCAACCTCATGCAATTGAATTCATCCGCCCTGAGTGCTTACTTAGTCCAAAATGTAGAGTTATTGTTCCAGTTTAAGTTCTTACTGGGGTCCAACAGCGGTCATAGTAATAATAATGGGATAGATAGGGATATCTCACATTCTAACTAGAGTGGAATGATTTAAAGAGTCGTGATTCATTTTTCTTAAGCTTTAGAGGGAGAGAGAATCCTTCATTCAATTATTCTGTTGGATCAATAGTAGGTAGTGTCTGGTAAATGTAGGGATCCAGGGAGACTTGGTGATGTACGCCTTCTACCTCCTATGCATGTATCTCCTCAAGAGGACCAAACCGGAACATAACAGATCACATAAGGGAAGCCACAAAACTGAACAAGATCAGGTAGCACCCATCCAACGTCGAGGCAAGGTCCAATAAACCCCACCCAATCATTGCCTAATGCCCATCAATCACCAATATTATGGGACCATAAGGAGGAACAGATTGGTTGGGGCTACAAGCCTTCTATTGGATCTTACCTAACAACTGATCATTTCAACTGTATATACTCCAAAATCTCGAGGGTGATTACACTAAGCCTATGTTTAACCATGCAGATTATGTTGAGAGGATTATAGAAGTAAGGGCCAAGGGCCTCGTTTATTACCCGTAGCCCATAGCATTCCACCCAATTCCATATCGAGACCAAGCATATGTACCAATGGGGTAGGTACGAAGATGCGATCTCAGAAGGACGATAAAATTAAGATCAATCATTAAGGAAATATTTTTTCACTTTTTACCGATTCAATCAATGAATGAAAAATAAAATATTAACATTAAAAACCCCACAACACTATAACAAAGTTTTAAATCTTAGAGATCAAGTCCAATCCGTGGACGCAAGGGTTATTATTTCTTCAAGATTTTCCCAAGCACCACACTATAATGCAATATTCTTCTTGACATACCATAAAGGAAACATTCACTGCAGCAAGCTATCATTGAAATGAAAATCAATTTAAACATTCTCATATGCCATTCAATGGAAACAACCTTATAAATTCGTAATTAGTACATATATATACATCTAATAACAACCATTATTCAATTCCAATAATTTAAGGGAAAACAAAGATCAATCTAACTTATTGGACTCAAGAACTATCAAGGAGCTTGCTAATTCGTTTCATAGTTACAATCACAGATTATGGTGAAATTATAGAACCGCTATTATGAAAGTAAATTTAACACAAATTCCATTCACAATGAGAGTACCGTAACAGATGACGACGAATCAAATATGTTCTTTCGCGATGACGCTCCTTCCAATCTTTTGCTTGCTAATTGTTGAGACTTCATCGGTGCCTCCCAACCAACACTAGGGGTACTCTTCTTCCCCCTTAGCCCCCCGAGCCGCAAAGGCTCACCTCGCAAGGTAGAGCCACCACTCTCTCTCAAGATGGGTATCCCAACTCTTACAAGTAAAACCAGTAAAAAATTATGTAGCATAACTTTACCCATAACCAATGTGATTCCCCCAACTCTCTAGACCATTTTCTTTATAAGAGTTTCCTTAGTGACACATCCCCCACTTGCACAATTAATTTTCTTTTTAATTAATAATTTATAAATTAGTTCGCCCATACACTTGTCACCATATCCCCAAGTTGCACAAGTAATTCCACATTTTATTTAATTAACGTCAATTTCCCTCACCCTTCCTATAAGCGCTCCTTAAATCACTCCTATTTGTCTCTTTATTCTCCATTTTCCCATTTAATGACTGACGCCTTACTAATTCTGAGTTGAGTTAAAATATGATTTGTCTCTAGTTAGACTAGTGTTAACTAGACTCTAGATGCCCTTCTATGGAGACACATTCTTTCATGTTTATTTATTTCTTATTTAAAAAACCCCTTTTTACATTTTCTTGCACACATGTGCGTTATGTCAATCTTTAAATGTAATTTACCTCCCTTTTTAATTCTTAACTTGTTTTACTTCATTCCTTTTTTTTTTTAATTTTAAATTTAGTTTTAGACTTCTTACCAAACTTGGACTTAGGCTTAAACTTTCACTTGGGATTTACAATTAATAATTTCAATCCTTAATTAATTAATTAAATCTGACAATGCTTAAATACTTTACAAGGTTTTCTAGGCCACCTAGATTCATTGACTTAATTTTATTTACGTGACATGCCCTTCAAGACGCACTCCGTGCTCCAAGGGTGCCACTCGCCTTTGATTGGTTTTGGTGGTTGTCCAACCCTTGGAGTCAACACTCCATTCGAGTGACCTTGTGATAGACTAAGGGATTCTAATGAATAATGACCTTGCCTTATTACGCGCCCCTTAGAAATATTCATGAGTGACTGACTCAGTCTGCCCTCACGACATCATGGACCTCTCAAACTAGGTAATCATTAACCTACAATTCGAGCCATGGTGGGAGTGCTAGTAGGCCATGACATGGACGCTCCCACACCTCTCCCTCAATATTTGGTCTATGTGCATGGCCCTTTTACTCCTTATGTGAGTTAGATTAGCAAGCAATTTTAAGCCTGCATCCATCAATGGAACAATGTCAATGTTCCATATACAAAACCATACTATAATTGATCATATGTCACATATGCATAAAGGAAATACTCAAATCAATACAATCCACTCCTTCACTCAATCCAGAGTCCAAGGAGGTCCATTGATGCCATCGACATCCACAATCTGTCAAGTGTCCTGCACACTCAGGGAAACTCGTCAATAACATCTGTCAATATGCATATATCAAATAACATTAAATCATAATCCATCAACACCTTTATAAGAATCCATAAGTGAAACAACTAACCATGTACTATAACCGGATCACTTGCACACAAGTGTCCTCAAAGAATAAGTCAATAACCTGTGCTCACAAAAGAGGGATGTTACAATATGGGGCAAGAAGTATTCAACTACGTAGAATGGGGCTTTCATCAGGTTTGACATTTTTGAAGTTCATTCCAGATCATCAAATATTTGCATCAAAGCTAATGTTAATACAATCAGTTGCTGAAATCCATAATGCATGAAGGCGTAATAGAGATGTAGATTATTCTGAATGCTTGGAGGAAATAAAAAAGTCAATTAAAGATACATATGAGTACTTTGATGTTGTTGAATCTGTTTGGTGGGAGTCTTTTTTCAATGATCAAAGTGACAGAATTTCAAACTCAACAAATGAAAATACATTTTTGAAGGCTCTATTTATTTGGCCACAAAATAGGTCAAATGAATTTGAAGAAAGAAACATTGTTGAACAACAGGAATCTCAAGATGCTATTGAGTTTTCACAGGCAGAGGAAAGAGAAATGTATATTAGTTCTAGAATATCACGTGAACAACGTGAAGACATGGAAGATCTTTATAGGGGTTCAACACAAGATATTAAGGAGGGTTTCATGATTGCAGTCTTAGCGACTGAAGATTCACATGGTTATCCATTCTAGATTGCAAAGGTTATACAGATCAATAAAGAAAATGAAGATGTTATAGGAGTTGAAGTGCATTGGTATGCAACAAGTACAAACCCATTCAATGGTGTGTACAAGCAAGAAATGATGGTTGAGAAATAAAACAACAGAAAGAGAAAAATAAATGGTCAAATTATAACTCGTCGTCGCACTAACCTCTTAAAATTAGAGGATGTTGACATACTTATCTATGACTTCAATTTGACAAAGAGAGGAACTCTTTTCTCTAGGACCATAGATATTATCAAGAGGTTGTTGCCACAAGAAATAAGTGCAAGATGAGATTCTGTTGAACCTAGTCATAAATCAAAGAGGATTTTGACATTTGAAATGTTGGGCATACATGTAGACTCAGATGGTGCACTCATTTATAATAGATAAGAATATGGATCATCTACATTTTCATCCAGTCATTCATCTGAAGACAATGTAGATTACGATGGTGTGTCAAAATCCATGGATGAATTTGATTAAGTGTAT
>JZKD02S1863713.1:0-14880 GCA_000966675.3 Picea glauca | reverse complement strand
TTGTTCCTTGTGCCTAGCGCACCTCTTAGCCACTAGGGAATCCCCTCTAAAGGGGTATTTCTTCTTGTTGTAATAAACTTACATATTCAACCATTAGGGCTACATAAACCCTAGTCTCTTGATCTCCAATAACTCTCAATTCAACTGCTGAAATTTGCTAAGTTTTTGCCCACATAATCTAGTGATCATAGCACATTTTTTGGTAGACTTTTGGCAAGTTTTGATGGTTGAATATCTTGCTGTAATAATTCATTTGTTACAGCCATAAGGATGACTATTATCTCTGTAGAAAGTATTTACTACAACCTTGCAATTTGTGCTAGTATCTTGCTCCTTTAATCTTGAGTTTCACTTTATTTTGCTAATTTATCTCTTACATCATTTACTTTATTTCTAACACTTGTTTCAGTATCTAATTGTGCCATTTGATTGCTGATATATATTGCTACTAACTGCTGCAATTAGGGACAACAATCCTAACTTGTTGGTTTGTCATATATTTGGGCTTGTATCTTCATTTTCCTTGTGACTCGGGCATGTACAATCAACATTGGCAAGATATACTACTTCTTGGCAACCTTGGCTACCACCAAGACCTTATTCTATCCCTTCTCCACACATAGCAACTTGACCTATAGGGGAATCCATTCATACATCACACTTTCCATCTCATTTCCCCCTGGGATCATCGGGATTACCCCCTTCATGTGATCCTATCATCTCTAAAGTGACGAGAATACCTGCCTAAGGTCACAGTGGGTAGGTGTTCTCAAAGCTGTCTCCATTTGGTGGTTGGGTTAGGATTTTCCCAACCTACAACTTGTGCGATAAAAGACACTACCGATGTGTCAGTGTTGATCACACGCACTTCTCCGGTGATAAGAACGTGTGTAGTGAGGTTTAGCAGAAGCGCACCTATACGTCAGTCAAGTTCGAAGGATGTGGCTTATGTGTTGGTGAATAAAATACTGGTGCGCCAATGTGGAGGTAAGAAAGAATGTGCTCGTTGGTATGCTATGTATCAAAACAGGAATAGGGAACTCGTTGGAGTGTGAATTGACGGGTCGAAGTGATCTGAGGAGAAACTGAGAATGGTAAAGTAGGGAGAGTGTGAGGAAAACTCAAGATTGGTCATTTACATGAGAGAGAGGGTGTGAGGGCCCTAGTAGGAAGAATTGGAAGTGGACCCAATTTATTATCTTGGAGAGACGCTAAGACAATAAAATTGGGAGGTTGTTGTGTGCGTGCAACACACTAACAATTGGTGACTTGGAGCATTGATTGCAGGACATTTACACAAACTCAATGCCAATGCATGTTGGAGGATGAATGCAATATGGTACTATACGAGGCATATGAAGGCATTTTCGATGGGCATAACATATGGAAGGAAACTGCACAAAAATTGTTGTGCATTGGGTTGTGGTGGTCGTAATTTTTTGAAGAAGCTAAGGATTATTTCAAGCACTATGAAGCTAAGGATTATTTCAAGGATTATTTAGGCTTGAAGGAACTGTGAAAATTCATAAGGAAGAAGAATACCAGTTCAAGAATGGAACACATGAAATTTAAAAATGGAATATGTTGTATAAATTCTTCTTTTCAATATATTATGGCAAAGATGATTATGCAAGTATGAAGCTTGAAGACCAAGAAGACCATATCAAATATGAGATAGAAGTGAGAAGAAAGTCTTTGAATAACGACAAAGTTGAAGTAATGATAAACCAAAAGCATAGTTTGATTGATCATTACTTCATGATTATAAATTTGAAGGAGAATTTACAAGGATATGGATTAAGCAATTAGTTTTAAGGTATGAGATGTTTGTTGCATGATTTCTTATTTGGTAAGAAACTAGTATCCTACGAAGATGAAAGAATTTTTGAACAATGTTTGTTTGAGATACTTGGAAAATTGATGAGTTGGGAAAAAAAATTGTATTTGTGTATTGTAAAAATACATGGGAGGAGACAAATTGAAGGTAGAAGAGTTTTAATGACTCCTCATTGTCAACCAATAATAGGGGGAATGCATGGAAATCTAGACTAAAACAATTTTTTATGAATTTTGAATATATGAGAGGAAAGCAATAGAAGAAGCATTCCAAAGTTGTAAAAATGATTTCCTATTTCAATATACGTGTATGAAATAATTGAGAACAATAATATGCATGGTTGTATAAGGAATAGAAGCTAAAACAGAGAATATGGAGCAAAATACCAAATAACTTGTTGTATTTACAGATTTTACAGATCAAGAACATGAAAAGTTTCTTGAGAATGATCTTAGAGACAAGATGCTTGAAGAAAAAAGATTAAAGAAAGAAAGGGATGAGAATGGACATCTTGAAGTCCATAGAGTATGTGAGAACATCAAAAGATGTAGCAATGCAGAAGAATGGAGTAAAGAGCATGAAGAATAAATTGTTTTCTTTAATATGTTTGTTTCATGTGCAGGTGTAATCAAATAATTACAAAGATGATTGATATTCAAAGAGAATTCAAGCCGCAAGGTGGATATACATGTGAAAGCAAAGTAGACCTACATGAAGCAAGCATAATTTGGGTTCTGGGAGAATTTCTTTAATCAAAAGTGACAGATGTTGATCAATTTTTTTTTGACAAAGTTGGAAACCAATATCAATCTCAGGTTAGTTTACCACTTTCAAGTTAACGAACAAATAGAGGTGGTTAACATAAGATTGGATAATGTCTTGAGAAGCCTAATTGAGAAGCATTCCAAAGAAAGGAATCAAGTATTTGTGCAAATAGAAATTGCTTGTAATAATTCACCCACCAAAAGCACAAGCCTAAAATATACATGCCAGATTGTGAATGAAATACATCTCAGGAAAGTTTATAAATTGTGGAATTTGAGAAAGCATGAGATAAATGATGCAAATGGTGAATAAATTACAATAATCATGCAAGAATTGCATGCAGAGATAAGACAAATGATTAGAGACAACAACAACAAATACAAGCATAAAGCATATTTGGAGAGAATAAAGACGAGTTTGAGGATGGAGATTGGTATTGGCACACTTACAAAGGAAGAAGTTTCAAATGCACTTGGATTTATTGAAAGTTCGGAATTTAGAGTGGGAACTTTAACTATTGAAGGCACAACAAGAAATATTAAAGAACTCATAGACATGCGTCCATGCTTAGTTTTTATTCCTCGAGAGTTTGATGCAAGAGCATCTTTCAAAGTCAATCCAGTTATTGACCTTTAGCAGGTCTTATGAATTTATGAGAGGAAGTTGGTTTCCTTAATGCCGTGGAATGTTATAATGTTGTTTATTTTCCTAAGATTGTCATAGTTCTATAATAGTTCCAATTGTGTTTATGAGAAGAGAGTGTTTTTCCATGTAATGTAACAGAATGGTCCATTTTAGATAGGAAGTTGAAAGGAGTTAGAAAATATAAGGTGAGCTGGAGGATTGTTTGGATTCGATCCCATTCAAGGAAACAAATTAGATGCTTTTATTTAAATTTTCCAAAAAAATAAAGGATTGATCCTATTCGAATCAATTTCCTCTTGTTTGTATAAATAAAACCCCTGGGTGAATGTCCTCTTGTTTGTATAAATAAAACCCCTGGGTGTGAAAATGCGGCAGTGGGAGTAATGAGAACAAAAGAATGTTGATGAAAACTTGTTATACTATTCAAATTCAGCTATCCATTGAGTGATTTTTTTTCTCCTAGCTCGATTCAATGTACATTGTTAATTGTTGTGTTCATTCCAATTCTGTTGGAATTGATAAATTGTGTGGCAGCAATGAAATCATATAGGATAAAATTTTGATGCTCATACTCATTTGCAAGATAAATCTAGTAGAATTGCTACTTTTTAGTGGGCTCCAGTTCAACCAGACCGACCTTAATCCAAAAATAAACAAGTTTTTATTTGCACGGTGGCTCGGTGACCGGTCAATAGAATGATAAGTGGTGGACGTGTTAATTTTCCGTCAAGAGAAGTCTATTAACTGGACTGGAGAAATTTCAAAAAGGTGTATATCGATTGTGCCCTGGTGGTCCAATGTCCAGGTGATTGGTTCACAAAGCATATAAGGTTCGAGAGGTTTTCCCCGGTGGTCCAATGTCCCGGTGGTCGGTTCATTGAGTATTGAAGTTTCGAGAGGTTTTCCCTGGTGGGTCGGTGGTCCGATGTCCTGGTGGTTGGTTAGCTAAGCTGAGAAGGAGTCACGAGTTCTCTTTCTAGTGGTTCAATGGGAGGTTAACAAATATGTTAATTGGAGGGGTTTCGAAGACTGAAATCTTGTTCGATCCTGGTCATTATTAAATGGATCAACACAATCCATTTGACATATATTTCGTGCGTAGTAATTGAGTTCCACTCTGAAATCACATCGATTTTATTTGTGAAAGAGAAAAAAAGAACTCGTGGGACATTGAACCAATGAATTTTTGGAAGAGAACGCTAGCTCGAAGCAACATTACAGGAAAGGGTATTGACTAGTAAGGCTTGAGATTTAGTTTCTATAGATTTGAATTCAATTTATTGCATATTATTAGAAAGTCTTTTTTTTAACCCTGCATCAATTTCCTTTTAAAAGATTACTAATTCGAATCAGAAAAAATAGAGTATGTAAATCTTTATAAACTTAAGCAATCCCATAAATAAAGAAATTTTATACATCACAATTTAGTGTTGGACTAAATCACACATTAAATTATTATTATTATTATTATTAATCTATTTTAAAATTATAATCTATTTAAATACCAAATATTGATATATATAACTAAATAATAAATTAATTTTTTGAAAATTAAAAAAAAATCAATTTAACAAAATTATACACTATGAAATATAAAATTTTATAAAATTATAAAAAAAACTTAACAATTATTACTTAAAAATATAAATAAACTAAAATATATAAAAATAACATGTAATATAAAAATAATATCAAATATTAAAGAACTCAAATTCTTAAAAACAATAATATTGCAAATTATATGATATATAACAAAACATTTATAATGTTCTCTATTACATTAAAAATAAATATTAAAAATTATATGATATATAACAAAACATTTATGACGTTCACATTCATCTTTTGTATTCTCTGAAAAGATTGGAAACATTATTTTTTACATTATCATCTTCCCAAATTAATTTTTGCCACCACTCTACCTCTCCACTAATTTGATGCAACTTGGAGAGTTTCTCTATTCCTCTCGGCAATCTCCTCACCAATGGGCATCGTACTATCTGCAATAATTGAAGTTTAGGCATTGTTTTCTCATTCCACACATCATGTGGTCCCACTATACTCTCCAGATTCGGACACCACCCCAGGCGCAAGCTCTCTAACATTGGGAAGCCGCCACTCCCGACCTCTATCTCCCTTAGCTCATGGCAACTGTATATTGAGATTCTCCTTAAATTAGGTAGCTTCTCTAATCCCAATCTTTTCAGCAACCGAAGCACCGTCTTCGCTGTTGGTTGACGCGGTTGATGAGCAGTTGGCCCTCTTTGAGGTGATTGGTCATGCTTGTCAAACAGACTTCGATGGCCTCCGGCAGCCTCGTTTGTTGGTCTTGAAATTGTTGCTCAATTTGTAGTAATAAGCTCTTCACGGTATGGAAGTCAGTGTTGAGAACATTCTGCTTCTCCTCCAACTCAACAACATTCTTGATCTGTTGGATGACTCCAGCAACAACGCTGGTTCCGATCTCCTTTGCAATCTCGGCGGCCATTGTCTGGTTTAGAACTATGAATGTGAGAAATTATGTGAAGATGAGAAAAGCAATGAATGGGGAGAAGGGCTCTGAGTGGATTGGACGAATGGATGGTGAGAGAATATATGAAAGAAGAAAGCCCGAGTGATGGGTTTTTGCCAGACGTAAATGGGCCCGGTCTGTCTCAGCTTTTAGAAAAGAATTATTCGTATAGCCCTCTTGTGTTTGTTTGAAGAGCTAAAGATATAAATGATTCATTCTCCTTGTCTCAGCTTTGCAAGGAGAGAGAGATGGCTTCCTTTGCTTTGATAGTGTGAGTGCTTCAGGCCTTTTGCTTTTGGAAATGTTTATTCCAACGAATTTGTTCAAGGAATATACAGGAGTAAGTGACCTCCCATTTAAGGATCGTATGTTTATTAAAGTTTGTTAAATTATTCGCACTCATCGAATATGTTAAAAATAAGTTTAGAATATAAAGCCTGATCCAACTTTGGTGTGAGTGCTTTAATTATTCTACTCACTGTAAGTTTTTGAAAAAGCCTATATCAACGAATTATTTCAATCAATGTATATAGATGCAAGTAAATTCACAATATCGTATATGGATTATTTTCAAAAGTTTATTTTGTTAAATTTGGTAAGTGAAGATTTGGCTTTTTTTTAATGTTAACCTCACAAGATTTGGCATCTTTATGCCAACCTCACTTAAGTCGTTCGAAGTTGGAAGTAATTTTAAGAAGCATCTTATCTTGTCTTCCATGTTGTTTATTTTGTTCTTGTACATTAGGTATCTAGTCATGGTCGTGCTCTCAATGGGACAAATAATGGTTTTTATGAGGAGGGTGTATTATAGTCTTTAATTTTGAGATTACACTTTTGGATTTGCTCTATCTTTCTCCATGATTTCCTAAAAATGTTACAACCTCAAACTTCACAATCATGTAAGATAATAAGAGTGATGAGAGTCTCAAATAAGAGTTTATTGTTATCTCATAGTTAAAGGTCCATTTATTTACAACTTTTTGCAAGTCCATAATAAGCTTTCCACTCTCCATTTATCATTTTATTAATGTTATAGTTCAAGTTAAGTTTGTGATGAAAATTAATTCTGAGATATTTGTATTAAGTCTATTTCTCCAAATTGTTATTGTAATACACAAAATTAACATAAATACTAGAAAATTAAAAATATGTATTATTAAAAAAACAAAAATTATTTTTATATATCATTAAAAATAAAAATAAAAAACCCTCCAACTTTAAAAGTTCTTAAAATCAAAGTTAAAATTTAAATTTCTAATTATGATATTAATAGTGGTACAATTTGTGATATTATTATGATATTATAGGTAGAATCTCCTAATAAAATAATTAAAATATAATTGTATTTTAACTCTTCAATAACATAATATTATTTATAATAATTATTAAAATAGAGTTAATTTATAATATTATAGGTAAGAATCTCTCAATAAAATATTTGTTATCATTCATAAAATTAAAATATAGTTGTATTTTAATTCTTCAATAACATAGTATTATTTATAATAATTATGATAATTATTAAAATAAAGTGATTATATTGACATTATTAACTTTGAGATAAAGTGATGATAATGACATTATTAATTTTGAGATATTTGATATGATTTACTATACATCTAACCATTACATTTATGATGAATCATGTACTATTACATATTTTAACATAATCCCAGACAACTCTCATGTCTTGTGTATTGTTATATTGAACATATAATATGAGGCACCACTTCTCACTCTTTGTGTTACATTTCATTAATAAAATTTGATTGAAAACAACAAAATGAAGATAACCATTGCAATTTGAACACACACACACAAACACACACACACACACACACACACATATATATATATATATATATATATATATGGCACTACTTTTTCACTAATTTGTGTTCCATCCTATTCATAAAAATTTGATTGAAAAATAAAATGAAGAGAACCAATGGAATTTCATATTGTTATTTTGAATAAATATTATAAAAATATTAAAATATATTCTTAATGTAAAACTATGATTATAGCTTGTTATTATTAAACATATGCTTGTTGGAAGGTTGCAAAGGTTCCTATTAATTAGTAATAATGGGAGTTGTTGGCACTTAAGGTTTTGTAAAAGTTGTGTGCACACTCAAGAAGATACACCACACGACGTCAAGGTTCAGTGTTTGCACCAGCCAAGGAAACACTGAGCATGCCACCCATTTTATATTGTGTGCAAGGAATCAAAAGAGATCACATGCAAACTGAATTCGAGAATATCTTTCGGGAATCATTATAACTGATTTTGTAGCAACTCGACTGATCATGCTCGAGCTTATGGATGATCTGGCAAGTTAGTTGTAATTACCATGCTTCATGAAATATATGGGGGGATGCACACATACCTGTAAGGGGTTCTGGTTTTTGTTCACTAGGGTAGTCAAATAATGTAGAGAGGAGTAATTTGCAAAAGAGGGAGAGAGTTGCAGTTCAATTTTGTAATAGTTTTTGCATGATTCTATTGATAAGATATAGTAGGTGTGTATGAATGAGAAGAAATAGATCTTAGTGCATGGCACATCTATGTTCTGATTGACTGTTGATGCATTTTGAGTAGGCTTTGGCCTTTGTGTATGAAATTGTATTTGAATGATGTTGAACTTAATGAATGGAATTTGAATACCTTTATCTCTATATTTCATGTGTTATGGTTTGAATGTATGTTTGTTTACATTATTCTGTATAGTAATCTTGTAATAAGCTATGAATGAATAAATGAATGGTTACTCTCTGGAGGTTTCCTGCATGCATAATTCCTTCACACCCTGCAAAAGGCTTATGGTCTTTGTGATTCTCATGGCATCTCGGATGAGACCTTCTTCAGTTCTTGAAGAGTGAATATGTCGCGCCTATGGGGTTTTGTTGGTAAATCCTACCAAACCCATGTGTCTATACCCCTCAGTCGAGCCAACAAATGGTTCTCTTGCTAGGACCTAAAGGTTTTGTACTACATGTTGAAGAAAATGAGGTGGGAACCCTCTAAGGAGGAAATACAAGACTGGTTATCTAAGAAGGAGGACGAGAGACCAAGAACATGTTGATCAACGTCAGGCACTAGAAATCAAGGTACATATACACATATTTGCATGAAGTTTTATTTGCTAAGTTTCCTTATTTGTTGTATAATGAGTGGGTAAAGAGGCAGTCGATGATTAACGATGCTTGGGGATCCTAAGAACCACTGGTATGGGACTATACTATGGTCAATAGGTTGATATCTGTGGATAATAAGAGGGCTACGACTATCGAATTTTGGTTTGACTGGGTTAAGGAAGGATATATTGTTGAGTTCACCTTCAATGGAGCGAGTCCTTCAACGATGTTGAAATAAATTTTTATGTCATACCTAGAAAGAGATTGTTGGAAGAAATTTTTTTGTGGATCAAGATGTTTGTAGAAAAGGGGATAATGCGCATGGAGGATGATAGGATGGCCAAGTAACCCCCACCCCTCCCCAACCCTGATGGAAAGAAGGGGGGCGATGGAAAGAAGGGGGAAAAAGAGAAGATGAAGAAACAAAATGGATTCAGAAGAAGATGAGATGAGGTGAGAGGAGGATGGATCTAGAATACCAGAGGAGAAAAAGAGACGAGAAATACACAAGAAGAGTCGAGCTAAGGAGGCACATTGAAAAAAGAAGTGAAGAAGAGAAAGAAAGGGGTGAAGAAAGAGTCAGATCCCATATGAAGAGAAAAGAAACTGCAGTAGAAGTGTGTGCAGGAGACAATTATGTGCAAGGGAGAACTATAGAAGAAGACAATTCGTCGAAGAGACACAATAGTAGGAGTAGGGTATTGAGAGAAGATACCATAAGTAGTGGGAGTAGGGATGAAGAAGATGAAGTTGGACCCCTTGGCTATTGTGAGATGTATTCACATCAGAGGAAGATAGGGTGCAGAGCAGTGGTGCTGCAACAGAAGAATACGGTGATGGGGCCCTCTAGGAAGGGGTAGAGTCCCTAGCAATGGTCAACGGTCTTGTGTAACTAGAGATAGAAAATTCTTATGGATCCCTCACCGAACAAAATGAAAGAGTATGGAGGAACCCCCTATTTGAACCACCCCCCTTGCACATTTGTTATCAAGAAGAAAGAACCGAAGACAATGTAGAGGTGAGTGAAGCAAAAGAAGAAAGATTGGAAGAAAGAGAAGGAGAAGTCAAAGTCAAGAATAGTTCGCAAGGAAGAGAAACAATATCAATATCAATATCATCAACAGTTAGTGGTTAGTCGGGAGGACATAGTACTAGATCGAGTATGGTGAACCAAGACTTAACTCATAAGCTTCTCGTGTTTCATGGAACGAGAAGAGACGATGTAGAGAAACATTGGTTTATGTGTGAAGCTAATTTTTTCCATGAAGTGAGTCATGGAAAAAGAAGCCAAGATTACGTAGCTGGAGACCACCTTGAAAGACAAAGCTATGACGTGGTATATGAAGTACAAGTCTACTACACCAACAGTACAAGCAAGGTCCCTGAAAGAGATAAATAGATATCTACTTAGGGAGTTTCAGAGACCTAAGTCAGAATCACAATGCATCACTAAAGTAAAGAACATCAAGCAACTAGTGGTAGAAACCTCATGGGACTATCACCAATGGTTCAATATTTTTTTAGATAGATTGACATTTCAGCTACAAGAAATCCAACACGGAGAGTGGTTTATTGTCGAACTCCTGCCACACATCCAAGTCCCACTCACCCAGCAGAAAGTGACGAACCAAGAAGAGGATGTGGAAATTGCAATGTGCCTAGAAGCTACACCAGGAGGTAGTGAAACATCAATAGGGATGGAACAGGTACAATATTAGCTTGAAAACCTTACCATGCAATTGCAAGACATGGAAAAATCTAAGGTAGTGTGTAAGAATATTTGGAGTACCACATGCCACACAAAAGGTCATCATAGAAATGAGTTTCCTATGCTAGGAAGTTACACAACGATAGGTATGTCGAAATCGTTTCCAAAAGGGAAGCATACCAAATGGTGTGAAATATTCTGAGAATGGGGACATATACCTCTCCATCATCCAACATTGTAGAAGTATCAAAATACCACACACACCCCATTCTGTGAATTTTTCAAGTCAAAGGGGCATGATGTGAATAGTTGTCGATAAATACAACTAATGCAGGAACACACTGCAAATGCCTTCTGCGTGTTCCACATCCAAGAATATCGAAAATGTGTTGACCGCGAAGGCCTTAACAGAGGAGGCTACCAAAGTGGAAAACACAAGGGATATGAAAGAGGAAGAGGAAGAAGATATGGTGGTGGCGGAGGAAGGACACCCACCTACTTTAACTGTGGATAAGTAAGCCATGTATCATGATTCTATAGCAAGCCAAACACACTTTGTGGATATTTCTACAACGTAGATCACGTCAAGGAGGATTTCCCATAGTTATTGGAAAAATGGGAAGGAAAGAATGGGGCAAAGTAGCATAGTGATGGTGGAGTCATGCTAGGGACATAAAACCAAAAGAAGAAGATGATGTACAGGTGGTGACCCAAGGAGGCATCTAGATAGGCATGGACTTGGAAAAAGGGGAAAGTTCATGTCAAAACATGGAGGGAAATATCAGAAAAGTAGCAGAGGCACCTCCCAAGTTCAATGACATGCAACAAAAGTGATTCATGTGTGATGCACAACGAACTACATCGTGCCACATAGAAGTCACTAGAGGAGGTGCACGTGCATGAATATTTACATCACGCAACATAGAGATCATTGGAGGAAGTCCCCGTGCATGAAGAGTTATAGTGTGTAACACAAAGATCATTGGAGGAAGATAATGTGCGCGAGGAGATACAACATGCGACACGGATGTTTCTAAAAGAAGTATGCAGTCGCGAGGAAGTACAACAGGTAGAAAAAATGGAAATGGAGCAAGAACATGTGTGTGAAGAGTTGCGACGCAAAGCATAAGAGGAGACGTAGTGCAACACTTGTCGTGAGGCTGAATAAAAAAACCAAGTCAGTGACTTCTTGTGTTGTTTCATTAAGATGCTAAGTGATCCTAAATATACTAAGAAATTAACCCACGTGTTGACAAGATGTATGGGGGAAGCAGATACCACTATAGCTATTTCAGGCCCGTTACTAGAATGGGATGTGTGGTAGGTGTGAAAAAAGAAGCAAATGGGAAGAGAATTCAAGATGATAGTTGAGCTTGGAAGCTATGAGATGGATGATATCATGTTGGACCTAAGATCCGATGTGAACATTTTTCCAACAAAATCTTGGGATTTTATGGGTAAACCAAACTTGGTATGGTGCCCTATTCAATGCAGGATTTCCAATCAATATAGAATCTATCCTATTGGTAGGCTAGAGCAAGTGGAAGTGAACATTGAAAGGGTAAATACTAAAGAAAACTTTGAGGGGATTGAAATTATGGATGACTTAATGATACCCATATCCAAATCTACTTGGCATTGACTGGGTATTTGATAACAACACAGTATTGAACCTGAAGCAACATCAAATTTCCTTTGATACAGAGAGCTTGTGCATAGTTGCACTAATAGAACCAAATTTGGGAAACAGATGCAAAAATACAATGAATGAATATGCGTAAATATCGATCATAGAAAATATCTATAACATCACGGGCTACAAGGAGGATTATGTGAATCCAAAAACCAATGGCGATCTAAGTTGGAGAAGTGTACACTCCTATGAAACTGATTTGGAGGATGCTATGTAGAGATGGAAGAATAAGCTATATGAAGTATCAACCATGATATGCACTTGAATCACCAAAATGATGTGTGATATTGGATTAGGATTCTACAACTTACCTTAGTTTGATGGGACAAAATCAGTGGATACATTCCTTAACAGAATGCAGGCACTAGACATAGTAATGGAAGGAATATCTGCATATTGGTGGGAAAAGAACCACAAGAGTCTACAATATTATACCTAGGTGGGCGAGTCGATCAAGGGAATATTTTGGCCAACGACAAATCCCCAGTAACATATGTGTTCTTGTGAAAAGCATTGGATTGATAAGAAAAATTATAACACAAAAAGGACTCATAAGACATTTGAACACGTCGCATCGAAAATTACCCCCACATAACAGGTTCCCTTGGAAAAGTTTGAACCACCAGATGAGCAGTGTCGGCCAGAGTTGGAACTAGTCCAAGAGTTTAACACTAGTCTAAATAGCATGGTACCACCAACAAGAACCAACGAACAACCATGGCAAGGGATAAGGAACAATATTCAATTATAGAAGCATCGTGGTCCACCGGGTTTAGATGTGATGGGATGACATACCTAGAGTAGAGTCGGGGTGTGCACTAGACATGAATTGCTCTTAAGTAGAATAAGACTTAGGAAGTAGATTAGTTTTTGTCAAAGTAATACATAGAAGAATTAGACAACTCGACACAATAAAGTGGGATGCAATAGGTAGTACATGGAAAGGATTTTGCACATTCGAGAAAGATTAAGGTTTAAATGCCATAATACAATCAAAAGGATGAAATAACGTGATCTAACAGTTGGTTAATATGACTCATGCATATATGGTGGCAAATAAGTGCATAGTTATCCTTAGGACATGTGAAGGAAACCTGGGGAAAGGAAATCAGTTATGGAAGTAATTCCCTATGACGCACGACAATTATGACGGTACAAACCTCTATGAATGACCATTATGACAAATCAACAGTCGAGTATCATTGGGATAAAGTCACCCTTGACATATTTAACATCCCAAGGCCACACTTCACTTCTTTATTTTTGCAAAGGAAGCTAAGAATATAGTTAAGAGTTGAGTGGAGAGTACCCAGGTCACAAAGTGTTAGAAGTTCAAGGAAGTCGGGTTTCATACTCAGTCGCCATAATAGTTTCAATACAAATATCATGAACACCAAGTAATAGTGCAGGAACCTATAAGTGTTAAGCCTTCGCTGAGGATAATGGCCTCCCCAAGTAAACCCCACATAAGACATAAATTCTAAGCATCCAAGGACCGGTTCATTCTTGATCCTGACATACCAGAGAATGTACCTATCACAAAATATCTATATGGCATGGTTCCAAAACTAAAATCCATGGACTTCAATATACAAGATGTGGAATACTTCCCATAACTGCAATTCAGTGAGTATGAAATGATCATTACATGGCTAGACGAAAGCTAGAAATTGGCCATATAGGAATGGACGAAGATTATGAAGCAGTCAGGGATAATGTCTCTATCATATTTCCCACACTTTGGATGCAGCCAATCCATCAACTAGTGCATGCAATTCTTACTCACCCACATGCATGGAGGTGTCCTTTGGTTCGACAAACCAGATCTGATGGAATTCATTATAGTGAGCTTAGTCACAGGCCTCCCTACAACCAGAGAAGATACATCCATAGTACTAATCATGAAGGATGCAACATACAAGGATGTGTGCTATAAGTATGGCACACATAGGGAAACATAGGAGTCATCATACTAGAGATAAATGAGAATAGAATCCGGTTCACCATGCAACAAATGGCACGAAAAATTCTACGCAAATGTTGTAAGGATGAATTCCTAATGAGGGTATTCATCATCGAAACACACTATGTCGAGGGAATTCATATGGTGTGGGAATGATACCTAATAAATAAATTCATAATTGATTGTATGGATGCACAGGATCTCGGTAGGGAGTTTCACTACAATTGGGTGATACTCGTTCTGGCCATGGTTGTATGGAAACCACCACCACATCAAAAATATGACCAACAACCCTTGGTGGTTCCTGACATAGAAATTACTAGAGCTCCAGCACACCAAGGATAGGACTGCCACTTCATTTCATCTATGCTTTGACGAAATGGTCCAAGCAGTGGCATTTGTCCCACAATGACCATGTAGTCTCATGGACAAGTATGAGGACTTCCTCTTGTTTGAATGCACTTTTCAAAATGTCTTTATTTACCCATGCACAAACAAAAAGGATGAAACCACAATGCTTCCATTATGTATCACTGAAGAAGATATTAAGCAGGGCATTGCATAATAGCCTAAACACCTTAAATCTACACCTGATGATGAGCTAGAGTGGCTAGAGACA
>JZKD02S1863691.1:54855-67927 GCA_000966675.3 Picea glauca | reverse complement strand
GCTAAATTTGTATCATCAACTGATGTAGTCTTTCGTTACAACTGTATTTCTAGATATTTTTCCATCAGAGTCCATATCACCCACACTGCGGCCTCTTAACAAAATTATATGAAGGTGGTGTTGAAGAAGAAGACAACTGAGGAATATTTCCAGCTTGTCGCACACGTTGTACATCAATGATCCAATCAACTGTCTCTACAGGGTCGGATCAATCTTTTTAGAATCAGAAGAAGACACAGTTTCTTCAGATTCGTCACCATTGGTGTAGCCATGGGCTTACAGTTCAACATCCCAAACTTCTTAAATATCTCAACTGTGTACTTCCCCTGACTCAGAAAGATCTCATCAGTTCTCTGCCACACCTCTATTCCAAAGAAGTAGTGCATCATACCAAGGTCCTTCATCTCAAACTCAAAGGCCAACACATACTTGCATTCAACAATAAGTCTCTTTGTACCAGTGAGGAATAAATCATCAATGTAGAGGACCAAAATAAGGGACTCGCCATTAATAGTCTCGTAGTACAGGTTTGGGTCAACAACACTTTTGTTGAAGCCCAAACATAGAGGGTCAAGCTTGAGGATCCTGCTTGAGTCCATATAGAGCCTTCTTCAACCTACACACATGAGACTCCTTCTCATGTATCATGAAACCATCTAGCTGCTTGATGTATATTTATTCCTCAATATATCCATTGAGAAAGGTTGTATTCACATCCATCTGATGTAGTCTCCAACCCATGGATGATGCAAGGGAAATGATCGTCTGAATATAAGTGTATCGAGCAACAGGAGAAAATGTCTCCTCATAATTTGTTCCCTCCACCTGAGAGAATCCTCTAGAAACAATTCTCATTTTGTGCTTCTCTATGCTTCCGTTAGTTGTGTGTTTGATCTTGTAGATCCACTTGGAAGTCACTACAGACTTCCCCTCATGTCTCACAACAATATCCCACACATAATTCTTCACGATAGATTGATACTCCTCCATCATGGCATCTCTACATACTGGTTGACTCGATTCCTTCATAACAGGAAGGCTCAAAATCAATGACGTGGCTCATAGCTGCAACATAACACAAATATATTTGAGGTTTCTTGCGCTCTCGAAAGGTACCACGAGGAGTTGCTTGTCCTTTTGTCTCCTACAGAGTCTGATGAGCCCATGCACGTCTCTTTTGACATATTGCAATATTTATGGTAACATCAACTGCAGCTATAGGATCAATGAGATCAATTGGATCAATAGGATCAATTGTCTCCCTCTGAACTGTTGAAGGGTGAGGGGGAGAAGGTACCATCTGTTCATGTTTATTACTATCAATCTCCATGTGAGATCCTCTAGATCTCCTGAAGGCTACCTCCTCTTCAAAGGTAATATCTCTGCTCACCTCAATCTGTCTCTGACCAAGGATGTAGATCCTATATGCCTTTGAAGATTCATTGTACCCCACAAATGTACCCTTTTTTTCTGAAGGGTATAGCTTGGTCCTTTTCTCCTTGGGTACATGAATGTATAATGTGTTATCACTCCAAGAGTCTTTCCCTGACTGTAAAGGGAACGAGCTTGGTAACATAAACTATTTGGTTGGATGAAAGAATTTGTAGGGTGGATCAATCTATGAACCATTAAGCCTCACTTAGACAAGACTATGATGAACAAATTCTGACAAACAAAGTCCTCTCTGAACTGATCACATGAGTTAAAACTGATATGGAAAGAAGAACACTACTGTATTGACAGACTCAATATACTAAAAACATATACAAATGGTCAATTACAACACTGAATTATATGTGGAATCTAAATCCACTAATGCAATAAAAGAACAAAATCTCTTAATCATCAATGAATTAGAAACACTATGAGTTTTGCAATCCATCCACATATACAGAAAGGAATGGAAAGAAAAAGAAGTATGTTAAAAAAAACTCAAAGAGGAAATTCTGCATTCAGATATATACTCAACAAACTCCTAGTCTAAAGCTTGCTTACAATTCACAAAATTGAACCACAGTTATGAAGATTGCTCTCCTCCCCCTTCTACATTGTTAATTCAATGGGCTTAAATAGCCTTTACAACTTAGCTTCAAGATCTTTTAAGTATGGATCGAATAACTACATATTAAATCAAATCTAATCTAATTACTAGGATAAGATCCTATTTTAAGGGATAAGTATCCCTTTCTAATTCTAAGTCTTTAGCTCCACCTGAGCTTCCTCTAGGTTGTAGAAGTCTTTTATGAACTATATCCAACACTTGGGTCATGAGACACTCATTCTTCAACCGAAACAGAGTACTACTTTGACTTTTCTTTCAATTTGTAAAAGACAGTCCTGTTGGTAGCGCACAACACTGAAAAAACTGCTTCTGCCCTACCAACTTCCTGTAGGTTGCCTTTTTACCCACTTTTATCCAAAATCATCATGAAAACCAAAATGAAGGCTCGAATCTGCTTGAACTGAACACCTGCCACTGACACAAAAGGCATTCCAGACTTTTGCCAACTTGTACGATGTTCCTGCTACAAGCCCTTTAAGTGCTTGCCTCAATTGTGGGTCCATGGTATTGGTAACTGCACTACAGTTCCTAATGGACTGCCAGGATGAATCCTGTATGCCTAAACTTCAATTGTGGGCACCCTGCTTAATCAATGCCAAAAGAAGGAACTCGAATATAAGCAACTGCAAATAACAAATTCAACGACTAACTGGTCATCTTTGTCAAATATCAAACTGTGCCTTTGTAAGAAAAATGCCCTGACTGCAAATATCAGAAAATTCAAGTTGTATGTCTGCCTTTAGGTAAGAATACTCTAGCTGTCTATTTCTGCCAAGCTGAGACCTATCTTCAAATAAAGTGTGCTTCCATCTGCCACCTGTGTATTTGGACTCATACTTCTGTCACGTTTAAGACCACCTTACCCTCTAGTATATAGTGTAGAGAAGGGTAATTCCTCCAAATAATTTTCCTGTCTAGAGGAATCTAGCTCTGCAACCTTCATTGCAACAATTTTTGCCACATTTAAATCATGTGTAACATCTTSCTCTATCGAAGTTGAATCTAGAAGGTTCTTACAAGCCTTGGGCTTCAAACACCATATTTGTGGTTTTTTGCTAAATTTGTATCATCAACTGATGTAGTCTTTCGTTACAACTGTATTTCTAGATATTTTTCCWTCAGAGTCCATATCACCCACACTGCSGCCTCTTAACAAAATTATATGAAGGCGGTGTTGAAGAAGAAGACAACTGAGGAATATTTCCAGCTTGTCGCACACGTTGTACTCGAGGAAACCTTGGAGAACTGTTGAACTCTAGATGCAATAATAGGGCAAGCACTTCATCACTTAGGGTTGGGAGGACGCTGTTTGAAACTCGAGAGTGAGTAGATGGCAAAGCAGTAGTATCCTTCAGCACAGATTTAGATACAAGTAAACTTGAATTTTCATTTTTGTGAGATGCCCCTATAGTTGCGTTGCTTTGTCTGCGTTGATAAGGTAGGATGATGTATTGCAACAACATGCTCTGTAAAACTAGAATAATTAGATGCATTCTGTCCGACAGATGACTTCGAAAATGGATATGAACTGTGTCCCTTCAGACTGGAAGCAACCTGCTTTGAAGCTTCACCTGAGAAACTTGATTTTCCAGGTGGTGCTGTTTTCCCTGTCAAGCGTTTTACGTTCTCCTTCTGAACATATTTCAATGATGATATCTCTGGAGAAACACGGCCAGGACTTCCTGTGCTTGTTATACCAAGTGCAGGCCCTCGTTACCTCCATAGAACAGGTAAGTGTTTTCATTCGCTTTGAAAGAAGCGTTCGCTAACCCTTTAATTCTCACATTCACAAGTGCAAGCAGAGAGATTGAGTTTTCTTCGCTTCATAAGAATGATTGCTTTAGCCACCACCCGAAAGCTTGACTAGGGTAAAATTTGCCTTTAATTGACACTTACATATTCTACGAATTGGCAGCTAGCATCTGCAACATCTATTAGTCCATCTGCTCATTCAAAACAATGATTTGTCGCACAAGAGTAATGAATGACATCTCCATGCTTGACATCAACGTGGTATTTGAATTATCTTAATCAGTTTGCTGATGGCACCATTGATCCTTGGAGCGTTCTATCTGCTGATAGCAAACCTCGACACTTCAAAACCCTTGTGACGCCTTGGGTGATCTCATGCAGCCAGATAAATGAAATTCCAAAACTTCATACACTCGACACCTGCAATCTTGGCACCTGGCAGTTGTCTACATTTTTTGTTTTTTATTTGCTTAACAACACAAAAACCCACATGCATTAGGAATATAAAAATGTTGACCTTTATATATTACCAATACTCTTATATATAATTTGTTAGTTAAGTCAACCAACACCTCATTGTTTTGGCGTTAGCGCTGGGCTTTGTGCGGTATACTAGGTTTGGTCGATAGGCTTGACTTGGACACACATCAATTATTTTTGGAGAAATTTGCAAATAATAAAAAATATTTTTTATTTGAAAATATAAAGAGGCACAAAACTAAAGTTTTAGGCAATAATAACAAGGCTTTAGGCTTTAGGCTTTTGGAATGCAGGTTATAAGGCAGAGTCAAAAGACTCTTAAGCAAAAGTGATCAAATCAATATTGTCAAGGCTTAATGGAAGATTTGAGGATTATAACAAAAGGCAAAAAAACGAAAGGAATATGACAATTTAGCATGAAATGATGAATGCATTTAAAAATTTAAAAAGACATTTTGAGCGCTAACATCTGACTCCAATTGGGATCCACTCCAATTGGGATCCAAGAACCTTAGCAGTTTCAATGGCCTTTCCATTGGGCTATGGAGTCAACAATCGACCATTCTCTGTAAACTTTCAAAACTTGCCACTTATTCAAGAAAACTAACTACTGCATCTACTGCAAACTGAAAGAAAGGAAATGCTCAGAAACAAGTTTATTTTCTATACTATCCCACTCTAACCAGATCTGCAACTTGGTCAAGTAAAGGTAGACTTCCATAACAACCATTCAAGCAACTTTAGAACTGAAAAGATCTCGTCCATATCACTAATCAACAGATGATGTCTGGAATGTAACAACAATGATAAAAACTCCGTCAGGAAACAATACTCACCCGGAAGCGCTAGTAAGTAAATAAAATCTGAAACTTTCAAGTGATCTGAAAAATATGACTACATCAAGGATGCAACCGGATCCTTGAAACCAAGATCATAAACATATTGATCGATGAATGCCTCTCTGCTTGCAAACATATGACTTTCTAGTTCTCTTGTGATTAAAACTTGATCATCAGTAGCAACAAATCTCTCTTAAAAATCATGATCACAAGATGATGATAAAACACTGTTTAAATCACATTGATCATTATCAACTAGAAACATGAAATTACCTATGCAATCATCAGTTACCTCATGATCAAAATGGTTTGAAAATTGATTATCAACTTTCCATGCATACCTATCCATAGAAACATCTGCAAACACTGGAGAATCTGATTCCCAATCTGACATATGCTCACACTCTTGCTGCTGTTCTAGATCTGTTTCATACTCACTGTCTTCTTGTTCCAAATCTGAAACATACTTACATCCTTGCTCATGTGCATGCAGATCTTTAAAATAAACTGGATCTCGAATCCTCTTGGAAGCACATATGTTCTCCTCAACTTCTTCAACATCCTCAAACAACTGTCTTAAAGATGATGATTTCCTTTCTTTGAGAAGAAGAACTAGATCTAAATGTTGAGCCATAACATAATATACCATGGCAGCAGTCTCAGTGGGCCTGATCTCCAAAGGAATACTATGATAAACACTATAGAACCTTCTATTGAAGACATGCATAGATTCGTCTTTGCCTCTCCTCAAATCATAAAAATCAACGAGGTACTGATCAAGAGACCTGTTCTCACCCCAATTATTTGAAAAAGTATTAGAAAACTCGATCCAAGAACCGATGGAATCAACTCTCAGACCCTTAAACCATACAACACCATCTCTGAATAAATACTTAGAGAACAACCTCATAATAACCTCATTATGTACTATCTCAAACATATCAAGAAAGTTCTCGAAGGCTTCCAAGTGCCTCTCAGCTAAAACATGATCTTCTCCAGAAAACTGAGGAAGATATTCAAAGAAATAGCCTCATAGTCTTGTCTAAGTGAGGCTTAATGGAAGCCTCAAAGGTTTAAACAACTTATTTCCGATTCTAGTTTGAAAAGCAGTGAGCTGATCAAAGTCAGGAGGAATTTGAATACAAAACTCATCCTTATGAATAGGTCGAGGTAAAGATATGGGATCAACATCAACAATACACGCAGTGCGTAGATCTTCTTCTTCAAGAGATGGATATATAAAGGAGGGTTTATAATCATCCTAATATACAAAACATAATATGATCCTCCTAATGTGAGAAGGGAAAATAAAAACTGAGCTGATAAAGAACAACAACAGTTCATGAAGAAGGCTCATAAACTGATACCTAGATTTTCCCTTATGCCCTTTCATTTTTCTGTCAACCAGATCCTTCCCAATGGAGTCTTTGATTGTGGAGTCACCAAGAAGATTGTTACAAACAATTTTTGTGTCCTTCCTTTGTCTTTCATCAAAAGTCGGATTTGTGTCGTTCTCTGAGGGAAACTAGCTCACTTCCGTCCCCAACAACGATGCCAATTTGTTATCACTCCAAGAGTCTTTCCCTGTCTGTAAATGGAACAAGCTTGGTAACATAAACTATTTGGTTGGATGAAATACTTTGTAGGGTGGATCAATCTATGAACCATTAAGCCTCACTTAGACAAGACTATGATGAACACACTCTGACAAGCAAAGTCCTCTCTGAACATATCAGATGAGTTAAAGCTGATATGGAAAGGAGAACACTATTGTATCGACAGACTCAATACACTAAAAGCATATACAAATGGTAAATTACAACAATGAATTATATGTGGGATCTAAATCCACTAATTCAATAAAAGAATGACATCTCTTAATCATCAAATGGATTATAGACACTATGAGTTTTGCAATCCATCCACATATATAGAAATGAATGGAAAGAAAAATAAGTCTGATAAAAAACTTAGAGAGGAAATTATGCATTCAGATATATACTCAACAAACTCCTAGTCTAAATCTTGCTTACAATTCACAAAATTGAACCACAGTCATGAAGACTGCTCTCCTCCCCCTTCTACATTGTTAATTCAATGGGATTAAATAGCCTTTACAACTTAGCTTCAAGATATTCTAAGTATGGATCGAATAACTACATATCAAATCAAGTCTAATCTAATTATAGAAGATAAGATAGATCCTATTTTAAGGGATAAGTATCTCTTTCTAATTCTAAGTCTTTAGCTCCACCTGATCTTCCTCAAGGCTGTCGAGTTCTTTTATGAG
The DNA here is from genome assembly GCA_000966675.3 of Picea glauca. Lineage (NCBI taxonomy): Eukaryota > Viridiplantae > Streptophyta > Pinopsida > Pinales > Pinaceae > Picea > Picea glauca. The sequence goes on along the minus strand of JZKD02S1863691.1, from coordinate 60,504 downwards.
CTATATCCAACACCTGGGTCATGAGTCACTCATTCTTCAACCGAAACAGAGTACTACTTTGACTTTTATTTCAATTTGTAAAAGACAGTCCTGTTGGTAGCGCACAACACTGAAAAAACTGCTTCTGCACTACCAACTTCCTGTAGGTTGCCTTTTTACCCACTTTTGTCCAAAATCATCATGAAAACCAAAATGAAGGCTCGAATCTGCTTGAACTGAACACCTAACACTGACAAAAAAGTCATTCCAGACTTTTTCCAACTTGTAAGTTGTTCCTGCTACAATCCCTTTAAGTGCTTGCCTCAATTGTGGGTCCATGGTATTGGTAACTGCAATACAATTCCTAATGGACTGTCAGGATGAATCCTATATGCCTAAACTTCAATTGTGTCCACCCTAATTAATCAATGCCAAAAGAAGGAACTCAAATATAAGCAATTGCAAATAACAAATTCAACAACAAACTGGTCATCTTTGTCAGATGTCAAACTCTGCCTCTGTAAGAAAAATGCCCTGAATGCAAATATCAAAAAATGCAAGTTGTATGTATGCCTTTAGGTAAGAAGACTCTAACTGTCTAATTATTCCAACCTGAGACCTATCTTCAAATAAAGTGTGCTTCCATCTGCCACCTGTGTATTTGGACTCATACTTCTGTCACATTTAAGACCACCTTACCCTCTAGTATATAGTGTAGAGAAGGGTAATTCCTCCAAATAATTTTCTTGTCTAGAGGAATCTAGCTCTGTAACCTTCATTGCAACAATTTTTGCCACATTTAAATCATGTGTAACATCTACGTCTGTCGCAGTTATATCTAGAAGGTTCTTACAATCCTTGGGCTTCAAACACCATATTTGTGTTTGTTCCTAAATTTATATCATCAACTGATGTAGTCTTTCCTTACAACTGTATTTCTGGATATTTGTCCATCAGATTCCATATCACCCACACTGCGGCCTCTTAAATAAAAGTATATGAAGGCGATGTTGAAGAAGAAGACAACTGAGAAATATTTCCAGCTTGTTGCACACGTGGTACTCGAGGAAACCTTGGAGAACTGTTGAACTCTAGATGCAATAATAGGGCAAGCGCTTCATCACTCAGGGTTGTGAGGAAGCTATTTGAAACTGGAGAGTGAGCAGATGGAAAAGCAATAGTATACTTCAACACAGATTTAGCTACAAGTAAACTTGATTTTTCATTTTTGTGAGATGCCCCTATAGTTGCATTCTTTGTCTGCGTTGATAAGGTATGATGATGTATTGCAACAACATGCTCTGTATAACTAGAATAATTAGATGCATTCTGTCCGACAAATGACTTCAAAGATGGATATGAACTGTGTCCCTTCGGACTGGAAGAAACCTGCTTTGAAGCTTCACCCGAGAAACTTGATTTTCCAGGTGGTGTTGTTTTCCCAAGCATTTTACATTATCCTTCTGAACATATTTCAACAATGATATCTCTGGAGAAACATGACCTAGACTCCCTGTGCTTGTTATACTAGGTGCAGTCCCTCGTTACCTCCATAGAACAGGTAAGTGTTTTCATTCCCTTTGAAATAAACATTCACTAACCCTTTAATTCTCACATTCACAAGTGCAAACAGAGAGATTGATTATTCTTCACTTCATAATAATGATTTACCTGAAATCTTGACTAGGGTAAAATTTTCCTTTAATCGACACTTACATCTTCTGAGAATTGGAAGCTAGCATATGCAACAACTATTAGTCCATTTGCTCATTCAAAACAATGATTTGTCGCCCAAGAGTAATGAATGACATCTCCATGCTTGACAACAACGTGGTATTTGACTTCTCTTAATCAGTTTGTTGCTGGAGCCATTGATCCCTGGAGAGTTCTATCTTCTGATAGAAAACCTTGATACTTCAAAACCCTTGTGGCGCCTTGGGCGATCTCATGTAGCCAGATAAATGAAATTCCAAAACTTCATACACTCGACACCTACAATCTTGGCACCTGGAAGTTGTCTACGTTTTTTGTTTTTTATTTGCTTAACAACACAAAAACACACATGAATTAGGAATATATAAAGGTTGACCTTTATATGTACCAATGCTCTCATAAATAATTCGATGAGTTAAGTGAGGCAACACCTCATAGGTTTGGAGTTAGCGCTGGGATTTGTGTGGTATACTAGGTTTGGTCAATAGGCTTGACTTACGATTAGACTTAGGTCACTTAAGCACACACCACTTGTTTTTGGAGAAATTTGCAAATAAATAAAATATTTTTTATTTGAAAATATAAAGAGGCACAAAACTAAATTTTTAGGCAATAATAACAAGGATTTTGGAATGCAGGTCAAAAGGCAGAGTCAAAAGAATCTTAGGCAAAAGTGATCAAATCAAGAGTGTCAAGGCTTAATGGAATATTTGAGGATTATAACAATGGGAAAAAAACCAAAGGAATATGACAATTTAGCATGAAATGTTGAAAGCGCTTAAAAATTTAAAAGGACATTTTGAGCACTAACATAATGGACACCCAAATATCCTGAAGTGTCCAACCTTAGGTTTCACTCAGGAACTATGTCCATACTATACATCTTGTGGTTCCCTCATGGAACACATGTCTAATACATATCGAGGTTCCCTCATGGAACCATTATCTTCACTAGGACACATTGGGGTTCCCTCATGGAGCCAATGTCCCCCAAGACATATCGAGTTTTCCTAATGAAACCAATGTCTTGGTTCCTTCATCTGACCATCTAAGGCACATCGATATGAATTCCACATTCCCTCCTACTAGTCCACACAGGACCCTCTGGGGAGAATGTCTCACGATGTTGCCTTAAACATCAACGCTCCGTCTCAACTAGGAAGGTGTTTTTACATGATGTTTTCATCTAGTATTCCATTGAATACTCTAAAATCAACTATTATCACACAACTACTACCATACCATTAGTAGATCAAATCATTTGTCATAGTCTTTTCAATCAAACAATAACACACAACTACTTCCAAGTGATCTGGTAGTCTCCATGGAAACCATCTAGTAGCACACAACCACTATAATTCCATCTAATAGAACATGATTGTGCCAAGCCATAGTAGTACACAACTATTTTTCGGTGATACAAAATCACCGCTAGTGGTACACAACTACTACTAGTAGCACACTACTACTGTCCAGAGACACACAACATCATGGTAACCACCACAACAACATATTGAAACAAGCTTCACGTGATGTCGACTACAGAGGGTTTGTCGCTTCTTCTCATGTTCATGTTCATCTCTAGCATCCATGAGAATGGAAGTTGACCTTGTAATAAGCAAAACTATGTTTGAGAACTGCCCTGATTAGAAGTTGTAATAGATTGGACGTTCAGATAAAAAAAACGGTAAGGAACATTGAGCTTTGAACCACTTCATTTGGTATTATAGATATGCAAGTAATAACATTTACCCACTTAAGCTTGTATTTGAGTATGATTTTAAGGACCCAAATTGTCTTGATTTCAAAAGATACTAATACATTCACAGTCCTCAAGGCCTTGAAATTCAAATTCTGTCAAACACATCTCTTTGTTTCAAATAGACATCTCATACAGATTCCAAGATGCGTGTCTAGATAAAACACCATCTTATCCTCTTGGTCACATGTAGCAAAGTAGATTCCAGCGGGTGAAAGAATCAATGCCCATAAATAATTTTCATACTTGTAAATTTCTAGAAGGTGAAAGAAACGATACCTAGATACCCATAATCCATTTTCAGACTTGAAATACATAATACACTTGCATCAATGGATAAGTACACCTTTACTCCGACCCAAAAAGGTAAAGAGAATCCAAAATCAAAACCAAGTCACAAGTGCCACTCAGATGCTGGAATGCCACGCATGCAGGCATGTGAAATCTTTCATACAACACAAGGCACACATCCTCCTAAGTGGCAAGATGATTTAATAGAGGTAAGAGTACCTATAAAATTTGATTGTCATCTGAGTGTGCTCCAGTAAAACAAACACAAGGTATACTGTTTAAAGGTTCCAGAAAAAATATGAAAGGATTATTGTCAATAATGATTGTCCGACGAATATCACGAGAAAGACGTGACAAATCCTTGACATTCTCTCGGTATTTTTTGTTTCAATCAATAAAGAATTTCCAGTAAATACTCTATATTTGGCTATAACTTGCAGTTGTGATGCTCAATGCTCAAAGCAAATCAAGCCCAATCCAGTTGTAAGGCTCAGTGCTTCCATTTCCCTTTCATTTACCTGGGCCCTCCCGTGAGGGAGTCAAGCCCAGTCGAGCTATGATACCATGTTGTTTTTCTTCATATGAAATGAGATATGATCAATATATTATTACACTGATGAGTGTTCCATATATAGAAAACATATGGTGAGCATCCATGAAAGGATGCATCCCTTGGATAATCAATAAATATTTTATTATTATTATTATTACTTATTATATTATTTAATAATCGATAACTATATTATTAATTATTAATCTAAGAGAATGTCTTCTTGATGTTGTACAAACATCAACAGACACAATATTTCTTTGCAATCTCTCCACTATTTCAACATCATCACTAGGGGGAATATCATTCTCACTATAATCATACATAGTATTGTGAGGAGACTGAACAAGAGATTGCTCATCACCTTGACTTGTTGCACCTAAATGATTTAGAACATAATCTCCATTCCTAGGTCCAACATCATCTTAATTGATAATATCGTTGAGAAGAGAAATATCAAGATCATCATCAACAACACAATCACCTGCAAGAAACTGTCCACCATCGACATAATAATCTTCACTAGTTTTGAAATCTGCACTTGAGGGAAACTCTACATCATCGTCATTACTGCCCTAAAAATGATGATCTGGAGGAGAATCTTCAACATTCTCATTAATACCTTGGAAATCATCACTTGGAGGAAACTCTTCATCATCTTCATTGGAATATTTAATTTCTCATGCTGAAACAATACCTTCACCATCCATGTCAATATCTTCAAATCCTCACTTGGAGAAATTTTTTCATCATCCTCATTAGTCCCTTAAAAATCCTCACTTGGAGGAAAATCTTCACCATCCTCATTAGTCCCTTCAAAATCTTCACTTGGAGGAAAATCTTCATCATGCTCATTACTCCCTTCAAAATCCTCACTTGAAGGAATGTCTTCTTCCTCCTCATCTATACCTTCAAAATCATTCCTTGGAGGAAAATCTCCATTATCCTTATTAGTGCTTTGCAAATTCTCACTAGGAGGAAAGTTTTCATCCTCCTCATTAGTACCTTCAAAATCCTCACTTGGAGGAAATTATTCATCATCCTCTCTACTACCTTGATAATCCTCACTCAAAGGGAAATTTTCATTATCCTCATCAGTACCTCCAAAATCCTCACTTGGAGGAAAATATTCATCATTCTCTTTATTCCCTTGAAAATCCTCACTTGGAAGAAAATCTTCATCATCTTCTTTACTTTCTTGAAAATCGTCACTTGGAGGAAAATCTTCATCATCCCCATCAATACCTTCAAAATCCTCACTTGGAGGAAAATATTCATCATCATCAATAGTACCTTGGAAATCCTCACTTGGAGGAAAATCTTCATCGTCCTTTTCACCATATTCCTCCCCTTCATC
>JZKD02S1863691.1:28046-38426 GCA_000966675.3 Picea glauca | reverse complement strand
ATTTATGAATGCTTAGTGCTTTATGATGTGAATGAATGTTATATCTGAGCTTATGCTATGTGCTAAGAGGTTTTAAGTGCTAGATCTTGTGGTAATCTGTAATAAGGGTTTAAAATACATTGTTAATAAGGCTTAAGAACTAATGTATGTTGTTGGCTAAGTGATTTGTTAAGTACTGTGATCACATATCTATGTCCCAGCTAGGTTGTAGACACCTGAGTCCTGCAACCCCCCTTGCCTCTACCTTGGGTGAGACTTCATTTTCTTTGCAGGTGTTGCCGAAAGGGCCAGTAGTTAGGGTTTTTTTGGTGCGTTGTTGAAGCGTTGAACACTGGGTCTACCCCTATGCCATCAAATGGTTCCATTGTCGAGACTTAAAACTATGATTGTTGGGAACTGAAGAATACAAAAAGCTCTGCACGTAGATTTGTTGCTGTAGTGTGCAATATTCTAATCATCTTGTGAAGCTTTGTGCTAAGAAAAAGAGGCCCAATCTGAAGAAAAGAGGTAATATCTTAAAGATTTGTGCTCTAGTAGAGGTAAGATAAGTGGAAATTTTTTCTTAGAAAGTATGAATTTAGGTATGTTTGACAGATTTTGTCCTAGTCTGAAAACTAGGGCACAACTAGAAGAAAAATTTGATCTGAATAAATTTGATAGAGATAGTAAAAGATATGTTATTCCTATGCATAGAAATATTTTTTGGACTAACAAGTGGATGCACGACCCTAGAAAGAATTTTTGTAGGTTTCAGGTCCATCATTGTGATCCCAATGGATAGTACAGGAAAGGTTGGGGAAAATTTAAAATAAATAGACTGTGTTATAACTGTAGAAGACTGAGACATCTTGCTAAGAAATGCCCTGGTATAGGTCCTATTTGTATTTGTTGTAAAATTATTGGTCATGAGGTTGAGGATTTCCCTAGAATGATTTCTAAAGTTGAAAATATGAACATGAGATAAGAAAACTATGAAGAAGGTCAAGAAACTAAGGATTGGTTAAAGAACCAGAAAGAATCAGAGACTATGTTATTACAATTGAAAGAAACACTGAATAATCACAAAGACATCGGTTTACCAGAGATATTAAAAGAAAATCAGTGCATAGAAACAAGAATATGAGACTTCGACATAGACTGTGTCTTGGATGAGGAAACAAAGGTGAATACCATGCCAGAAAGCACTTGGGAAATTTTGGGAAGGCCTTCCATGATTCCTTCATTGGAAAGGATATGATTGTTTTAAGGAGAGATAATAACCCTATGTGGAAGAATTACTAATGTACCTATGATGTCTCATGGAGCATCGACCGAAGAAGAATTTGAAATTATTAAGTTTGTTGAGAACAACACCCCTTTTGCACTTTTGCTAGGAAATACCTGGGTTGAGAAAGATCAAATCCGAAGGAAAGCAGAGGAAGAAGCCATAAAACATAAAAGGAAATAATTAAGGGACTTCATAGCTAGAAAAATAGAGTGACTAATACAAGAACAAGAAGACAAGTTGAAGAAACATAAGGCAAGAGAGTTAGCTGTCAAAGTTGAAAGAACATAGGGAGGCATGAAGAACCTGCTCATATAGAAAATAAGTGTATCCACCCCAGAAATAGTAAGAGAAGAGGTATTACCCTTGAAACCTTTGGAAGATCCTCAACATTGCAAAGTTATTATGATAAGAGAAGATAAGAATAATAATGGAAAGGGGAATACAAAAATTCAGATCACAGGAAAGAAGGAAAGAAAGCTCAGTAAGAAGAAAACAAAGTTCGAAAAACAACAAGAAGTTCCAGAGAAGACTTCATAGAAGGAAAGCTTGCAAAACTTGAACCTTGTCGAAATAGAAGAATAACACATAATGACACTTCGCCATGACGAAGCTATTTGACCATTGGAGGCATCTCAACCATTAGAATGAGGCTCCAGAACGACTATAAACACAGTTATTGCCGAAAAGATCGACCTTGGACCGTTGAGACCATGCCATAATGGATGGATTCGTATTGATTAAGGCATTTTGACTTGTTGAAGGAATCTGTTACGACGTTGCTTATTTAATTCGTCGAATGCCACAACGGGACCACTTTTTGCAAATTGAGATACTTGAGATAACAAATAATTGGTTGCATACCATGCTGTGCTGTCTAGACCTCGTCATCCATCTAATTTCCTTGTCTATTTGTTTGCCTACTCGAGTTATTTGATCACGAGTGTGCATGTCGGGCGAACGTAGCGCAATAGAGAACTCTGTGGAGGAGATGTTAATAGACCATATGGATGAGAAAGTCATGTCTGCAGAAATTTAGGCATCATTGAATGGAGGATTGCAAGCATCGCCCTCGACTGCACATCGGTCTTGCCGAACCGTGATTGAGAAAAGAAGCAAGCACTGCAGCGATCTGGTGAACGCGAAGCAGATCTCGTTGGTCTTGTTAGAATACATCCCACCTTTGGTTGGCATGGTTAGTTGTGACAACGTCCCGTATGATTTCGAGTACACACTCATCACCGCGTACCTCTTAAGGGGATACACACAGTCGAGCCTCAGTTGGAACTGATCCCAACTCTCAAGATCAACGATTTTAACCTTGGAGACCGAAAGAACTATGCGATGCTTGCATCACATAGGTACTTGACGAAGACGATTGGGAAGAAGCCCAAGATAGTTTGCAAGCCATGGATCAAGGAGATTGCAAGATCAACGATCTTAAACATGATGAAGATACCCCACTTTGGCATACATCAAGAGGTTAATGCGTGTGTTAAACTCCTCCTGTCGTGCTACCATGGAGGTTATCTTTGGTTGGATAGGCACATCACTGTGGATTCGGCACTGATCCATCTGATCACTGGATTGAGCATGTAAGGACCAGACCCTCACCAGTTCTACCCAGGGAAGATGTTAAATCGCTCTCTGGTGCAGCGAATAAAGGAAGCCTATGGCGATGTAGAGAAGGGAAAGCGAGGCTACAAGGTAGCCTCCATCCAAGATGGCATAGTATGCCTTGCTTGTCAACTGATCATTGGAAAGCTCGTCGGAAATAACTGTCCTATGTAGGTCACAGGGTTTGTAGTCGACCTCGCAGGGAAGTGTGTCGAATGGATGCAGATGAACTAGGCGAGCTACCTCGTCAACGAGTTGGAGAAGGACAACCACGAAGCGTAGGACCAATGCTATGAATTTCACTTCAGTTGGTTGTTGATTCTCATTGAATTTGTCGCTTGGGAGATGCCTAAGGGAGAAACATTCCCGAAAGTTGAGACATCAGAGCCATTGGAAACGAGGTTTACCACCTTGTGGTATACGAGCGATATGGTGAAGCAGTGGAAATCAAATGTGATGTTCCACGCTTACTACCTACAGCTTAAGCGCGCCATTGAATCATTCACCCGAATGACCCCGAACACCTTGCATACATACAGGCCACTAGAAAAGTTCCAAGTAGACCAACACTTCATCTACATCACTGCATGCAGGGATGAAAGAAAGGAGGAGCTGCAGTCTTACTATAAATTGACCGATGAATATATGGAGGAGATAACCAAGGAATGACCAGCCAGATTCCTCGTACTGGTTGAAGATGCATAACTCTCTGACCCCAACATCATCAAAAGTCCTTTGGTCACCAGGAATGAGTATGATGGATAGAACAACGTAAAGAAAAAGAAGAAAAAGGAGGAAGTGCAGGGCATAGATAGTGAGGAGAAGGACAATGCATTAGAGGAAACTGTGCCTGACTCACCTATAGGAGGAGGAAGCGACGAAGTAAATGAAGAGTAGGAAGGGGAAGAAGACAAGTAATAAAAGGGTAAAGTGACACCGCCAAAGGATCCCCTCACAGAGGCCAAGACGTTTAATAAAAGGAAGGTTTCTTCGTAGAATCCCTCAATGCGGAATAAGACCCGAGCCAATAAGCCTCAGTCACAGAATGTGCTCACAGTGGACGATATCCAGCTCATCATCACAGCTATAGAAGATGCCTCAGAAGATATCCTGTAGAGACATGAAGTGAAGTAAGAAACACTGTATGAAAGAATCGAGAANATTTATGAATGCTTAGTGCTTTATGATGTGAATGAATGTTATATCTGAGCTTATGCTATGTGCTAAGAGGTTTTAAGTGCTAGATCTTGTGGTAATCTGTAATAAGGGTTTAAAATACATTGTTAATAAGGCTTAAGAACTAATGTATGTTGTTGGCTAAGTGATTTGTTAAGTACTGTGATCACATATCTATGTCCCAGCTAGGTTGTAGACACCTGAGTCCTGCAACCCCCCTTGCCTCTACCTTGGGTGAGACTTCATTTTCTTTGCAGGTGTTGCCGAAAGGGCCAGTAGTTAGGGTTTTTTTGGTGCGTTGTTGAAGCGTTGAACACTGGGTCTACCCCTATGCCATCAAATGGTTCCATTGTCGAGACTTAAAACTATGATTGTTGGGAACTGAAGAATACAAAAAGCTCTGCACGTAGATTTGTTGCTGTAGTGTGCAATATTCTAATCATCTTGTGAAGCTTTGTGCTAAGAAAAAGAGGCCCAATCTGAAGAAAAGAGGTAATATCTTAAAGATTTGTGCTCTAGTAGAGGTAAGATAAGTGGAAATTTTTTCTTAGAAAGTATGAATTTAGGTATGTTTGACAGATTTTGTCCTAGTCTGAAAACTAGGGCACAACTAGAAGAAAAATTTGATCTGAATAAATTTGATAGAGATAGTAAAAGATATGTTATTCCTATGCATAGAAATATTTTTTGGACTAACAAGTGGATGCACGACCCTAGAAAGAATTTTTGTAGGTTTCAGGTCCATCATTGTGATCCCAATGGATAGTACAGGAAAGGTTGGGGAAAATTTAAAATAAATAGACTGTGTTATAACTGTAGAAGACTGAGACATCTTGCTAAGAAATGCCCTGGTATAGGTCCTATTTGTATTTGTTGTAAAATTATTGGTCATGAGGTTGAGGATTTCCCTAGAATGATTTCTAAAGTTGAAAATATGAACATGAGATAAGAAAACTATGAAGAAGGTCAAGAAACTAAGGATTGGTTAAAGAACCAGAAAGAATCACAGACTATGTTATTACAACTAAAAGAAACACTGAATGATCACAAAGACATCGGTTTACCATAGATATTAAAAGAAAATCAGTGCATAGAAACAAGAATAGGAGACTTCGACATAGACTGTGTCTTGGATGAGGAAACAAAGGTGAATACCATGCCAGAAAGCACTTGGGAAATTTTGGGAAGGCCTTCCATGATTCCTTCATTGGGAAGGATATGATTGTTTTAAGGAGAGATGATAACCCTATGTGGAAGAGTTACTAATGTACCTATGATGGCTCATGGAGCATCGACCGAAGAAGAATTTGAAATTATTAAGTTTGTTGAGAACACCACCCCTTTTGCACTTTTGCTAGGAAATACCTGGGTTGAGAAAGATCAAATCCGAAGGAAAGCAGAGGAAGAAGCCACAAAACAGAAAAGGAAAGAATTAAGGGACTTCATAGCTAGAAAAATAGAGCGACTAATACAAGAACAAGAGGACAAGTTGAAGAAACATAAGGCAAGAGAGTTAGCTGTCAAAGTTGAAAGAACGTAGGGAGGCATGAAGAACCTGCTCATATAGAAAATAAGTGTATCCACCCCGGAAATAGTAAGAGAAGAGGTATTACCCTTGAAACCTTTGGAAGATCCTCAACATTGCAAAGTTACTGTGCTAAGAGAAGAAAAGAATAATAATGGAAAGGGGAATCCAAAAATTCAGATCACAGGAAAGAAGGCAAGAAAGCTCAGTAAGAAGAAATCAAAGTTCGAAAAACAACAAGAAGTTCCAGAGAAGACTTCGTAGAAGGAAAGATTGCAAAACTTGAACCTTGTTGAAATAGAAGAATAACACATAATGACACTTCGCCATGACGAAGCTATTTGATCGTTGGAGGCATCTCAACCATTAGAATGAGGCTCCAGAACGTCTATAAACACAGTTATTGCCAAAAAGATCGACCTTGGACCGTTGACACCATGCCATAATGGATGGATTCGTATTGATTAAGGCATTTCGACTTGTTGAAGGAATCCGTTACAATGTTGTTTATTTAATTCGTCGAATGCCACAATGGGACCACTTTTTGCAAACTGAGATACTTGAGATAACAAATAATTGGTTGCATACCATGCTGTGCTGTCTAGACCTCATCATCCGTCTAATTTACTTGTCTATTTGTTCGCCTACTCGAGTTATTTGATCACGAGTGTGCATGTCGGGCGAACGTAGTGCAATAGAGAACTCTGTGGAGGAGATCTTAATAGATCATATGGATGAGAAAGTCATGTTTGCAGGAATTTAGGCATCATCGAATGGAGAATTGCAAGCATCCCCCTCGACTGCACATCGGTCTAGCCGAACCGTGATTGAGAAAAGAAGCAAGCATTGCAGCAATCTGGTGAACGCGAAGCAGATCTCGTTGGTCTTGTTAGACTACATCCCGCCTTTGGTTGGCATGGTTAGTTGTGACAACGTCCCGCATGATTTCTAGTACACACTCATCACCGCATACCTCTTGAAGGGGATACACGCAGTCGAGCCTCAGTTGGAACTGATCCCGACTCTCAAGATCAACGATTTTAACCTTGGAGACCGAAAGAACTATGCGATGCTCGCATCACATAGGTACTTGACGAAGACGACTGGGAAGAAGCCCAAGATAGTTCGCAAGCCATGGATCAAGGAGATTGTGAGATCGACGATCTTAAACATGATGAAGATACCCCACTTTGGCATACATCAAGAGGTTAATGCATGTGTTAAACTCCTCTTGTCGTGCTACCATGGAGGTTATCTTTGGTTGAATAGGCGCATCACTGTGGATTCGACATTGATCCATCTGATAACTGGATTGAGCATGTAAGGACCAGACCCTCACTAGTTCTACCCAGGGAAGATGTTAGATCGCTCTCTGGTGCAGCAAATAAAGGAAGCCTATGGCGATGTAGAGAAGGGAAAACGAGGCTACAAGGTAGCCTCCATCCAAGATGGCATAATATGCCTTGCTTGTTAGCTGATCACTGGAAAGCTTGTCGAAAATAACTGTCCTACGTAGGTCACAGGGTTTGTAGTCGACCTCGCAGGGAAGTGTGTCGAAGGGATGCAGATGAACTAGGCGAGCTACCTCGTCAACGAGTTGGAGAAGGACTGCCACGAAGCGCAGGACCAAGGCTATGAATTTCACTTCAGTTGGTTGTTGATTCTCATTGAATTTGTCGCTTGGGAGATGCCGAAGGGAGAAACATTCCCGAAAGTTGAGCCATCAGAGCCATTGGAAACGAGGTTTACCACCTTGTGGTATACGAGCGATATGGTGAATCAGTGGAAATCAAATGTGATGTTCTACGCTTACTACCTACAGCTCAAGCGCGCCATTGAATCATTCACCCGAATGACCCCGAACACCTTGCATACATACAAGCCACTAGCAAAGTTCCAAGTAGATCGACACTTCATATACATCACTGCATGTAGGTATGAAAGAAAGGAGGAGCTGCAGTCTTACTATAAATTGACCGATGAAGATATGGAGGAGATAACCAAGGAATGACCAGCCAGATTCCTCGTACCGGTCGAAGATGCATAACTCTCTGACCCTAACATCATCAAAAGTCCTTTGGTCACCAGGAATGAGTATGATGGATAGAACAATGCAAAGAAAAAGAAGAAAAAGGAGGAAGTGCAGGGCATAGATAGTGAGGAGAAGGACAATGCATTAGAGGAAACTGTGCCTGACTCACCTATAGGAGAAGGAGGCGACAAAGTAAACGAAGAGTAGGAAGGGGAAGAAGACAAGCAAGAAAAGGGTGAAGTGACACCGCCAAAGGATCCCCTCATAGAGGCCAAGATGTCTAATAAAAGGAAGGTTTCTACGTAGAATCCCTCAACATGGAAGAAGACCCGAGCCAATAAGCCTCAGTCACAGAATGTGCTCACAGTGGACGATATCCAGCTCATCATCACAGCTGTAGAAGATGCCTCAGAAGATATCTCGTAGAGACATGAAGCGAAGTAAGAAACACTGTATGATAGAATCGAGAAATAATTGAAAGACATCCAACAAGCTATCCAGTTGAGCCACACAGTGTCTACTATGCCATATTCAACAGAGAGTGTAGAATTGGGGGATGAGCCCACCCAATTATGCAGATTAGAAGATGCAAAAGAGACTCAAATTTGTCGAGTCCAAGAAGAAAAGGAGCATACCACATAGGCCTTGAAGCAAGAAAAGGAGGAGGCCTTAGAGAAACTTCGGGTTACACAGCAAGAGAAAGATGACCTTAAGGTGAAGTTAGTAGAGGACAAAGAGAAAATCTAGAAAGAGAAAGACCAACTGCTTGCAAAGAAGACTATGGTTAGAGAGGCAGTGACTAGAGAAATTCGCTCTGTGTCGGGCTTGGCACAAATAGAATAAGAGACAGTCAAGATCCAAGTGGGGAAGTTCATTGAGGCAATTCAATAGCTTCAAGCAAGAGTAGTAGAGTTAGAAATTCAAGTGGTGCCGAGCACTCCGCAAGAAGTGCAGGATTAGAGGGAAGAAAATGCCATAAGCGCAGTACAAAGAATCAGGGTGTTGGCCACATAATGTAAGCAACTAAGTGACTGAAGTGCACAGACCTATGAGTGCCTCACAAAAGATCCGAAGCTGAGGAGATTGGAAGCACAACTCTAGGAGGCTAAGAAACATGCGTCTACAATGCAAGCACAAATGAAACTACTGATTGCAATTGAGAAGATGAAGAGGTCGCAGGAGTAGCACGCAGTCCAACAACAGGTGATTTCCATCCATATCAATATTATGGAAGTGACACAAAGACTCCAGCTGGTGTAGGACAAAGCATGCACACTTTTTGAAGAGATCGAGGGACAAGGCTCACAGTTGGAAAAAATGGTCACAACAGTGGAACAATGCCTGGAAGGGCCTGTCACCGAGCAAGTAATTTAGGATTTCACCGAGTAGGAGGCTCTGGCAAAGTAGCAAGTCGAGGTAGCTCGAGGCCTTCGAAGCGATATTACCCAGATATGAGTGACTCAGGACGAGTCACGGGTGAGTGTTGGGGGCCTATTGGCCTTCGACCAAGCTTCAAGGAAACGTTGGTCCTGTTTGACCATTTTTGGGACTTCGTCAGGCTGGTCGAACTCGGAGTGCCCAGGCGAAGCAGAGATCACGGGATCTCGCCCATTTTGCGGGCTTTTTGGGCTCTTAGGGTTTATGTAACAGGTATGGGATGTCGGCCCATGGGTTTACCCATGCTTAGGCCTTTTTTAATGTATAAATAAGTAGCTAGGAAATGTAAGTAATGGGGAGTAATTGGCTTAGTGAAAGAGGTCATTGACTTAGTGCACGACTAGAGTATGTTAAGACTTGTAGAGTTAAGTGCAAGTGATTGTAAGAGGCTTTGTGCACAGACTATGTAAGGATTTTTGTCGTGACCTAATTTTGAGGAAGGTGGATCTAGTGCGTTGTGCACAGATCACCTGTCCAGTGCAAAGTGAGATCTGTGGCTCTGTTCCTTGTAAGAAGATTGAAGGAGAATATAAAGAAGAAGAAGAGTTGGTGGACATAGCCCCACACTGGGGTGAACCACGTATATCCTGTGTCGATGTGCTTTGTGCAATGTTGTTCATGTTATTTATGTATCTATTTTCTTAGTGCACTAGTATTGATGTATAGATCTATGAATTATTAGTGCTTTATGATGTGAATGAATGTTAGATCTGAGCTTATGCTATGTGCCAAGAGGTTTTAAGGGCTGGATCTTGTGCTAATATGTAATAAGGGTTTAACTTGCACTATGAATAAGGCTTAAGAACTAATGTATGTTGTTGGCTAAGTGTTCTGTTAAGTATTGTGATCACAGATATGTGTCCCAGCTAGGTTGTAGACACTTGAGTCCTGCAACCCCCCTGCCTTTACCTCGGGTGATACTTCATCTGCTTCGCAGGTGTTTCCGAAAGGGCCGATAGTTAGGGTTTTGTTGGTGCACTGTTGAAGCGTTGAACCCTGGGTATGCCCCTGTGCCAACAACGCCAATATACTAACCCTCTTCATCAGTGACTGGTCTTCTTTCTGCACGATGATATCTTTCGATATCATCGTGTCTCGGATGATATCACCAATTAGGCGATAATAAAAAAATGTATCAGTGTAGAAACCTCCAAGTCACTGATTCCACATAAAGAAATGAAAAATCACCCATACTTGAAACCAATCACCCTTTCTTCTAATTTATCGCCTCTTTTGAGTCAATGAACATTTGATACATTTGTTCAATGCAAGTTTCTTATATAGGTTGATGAATATGTCTTCTGTTTCATATTTAACCATGTCTGACAA